>LR551529.1:0-24683 GCA_900536415.3 Caenorhabditis sp. 38 MB-2015
TCTTCTTCTTCTTCTTGTGGTCCTCACCATAGAAACGTAGTTATCAAATGGCAACACTATAAATTGTTGCAAATCTTATGAAAACCTCATTCTTAATTTCTAGACGTTTTTATTTCTTTTTTCTTGCCATGGATTTTTTTTTCAATTATCCAAGTTCAAAATCCCGAAGTTTGGAAAAACTGAAAACTATTTTTATAGAAACGCTTCAAAATTTAAATATTACACATTTTCAGGCTTGACGCTGATTAACAGACAATCCTCCAGAGACTTCCAACTGGCAGTGCCAGCCACGATACGTGTTTTTTGTCAAAATTCGGTGAATTTGTCATTTTTCTTCGATAGCTTTGATATTTTCCAACTATTTATAAGACTATTCGATATCCACAATATTCTCACTCGAGTGTACTGATTTCAATTAGATCAAAGGTTGACTTGGTAGGTTATTTTTAATAGCTATTTGTCAACCTGCAAATTTTCATTCAGTTCTTTAACATCTTTCAAAATGATTGATTATGAGGTTGAAATTCAATTTTTTGCGTCAATTTTTTCAATTGCTTTCAACGCTTATTTAATGCTTCTCATCTTTTTGGCATCTCCAATCAATATGCATTCGTTCAAGAAGATCCGAATTTTCAATACGACATTTGAAATTATTTTTTCAACGCTGCATCTCATCGTCTCACCTGTAAGTTTGCATTTCCTTTTTAAATTATCAATTATTTTTCAATTTCAGTTCTTCTACTGTCATCAAAATATTTTCATGATTTATGCGAATATCAGAAAAACTGGTATCGAAAAAGGAGTAATGAAATATTTGTTGTCTTCGTGGTTTGGGGGACCTGGATTTTCAATTGGCATGTTTTACATGATGTTCTTTCATCGTTATTTGGGACTGGTTCAAAAAAACTCAAAACGTTCTATGATTGGCGATTGTTTCTTTGGCTCTTGATACCATTCATTTTCGGAGTAACTTGGTCTTTTATTGGATTTCATTTATTCGCCCAACAAGAATTTATTGGAGACGCATTTTCTATTGATACTGATTTCGATATCAACGGAACTGTCTCAATCCAAATTTATCTCTCCACGAATTCGAAAAATGGTGAACCTCATGTCAACCTGAAATCGCTGCTTGGAGTTTTGATATTTTTGCAAATGATCTTGGTTGCCCTACCATTCATGACTTATCATACTTATATATGCGTCAAAAAATTATGGAAGAATGGTCGCTGCTCCACGAAACTTATAGAATTGCAGAAGCATTTGTTATTTATTTTTCTGATCAAATTTGCTATTTTTGTCATCTTTATTATGATCCCAATGACCCTATTTGTGGTGTCAACAATCTTCGAGTTTAACATCGGATTCTTGGCATACAATGCATCAGTCTGTACCGCTGTTTCCCTTGCATTGCAACCGTTTCCAACCTTCATTATTATACGGGAATATCGTTCTGCAATATCTCATTTTCGCAGAATTTCTACACGTCAAGTTGAACCTGATCCATCTGAAGAAATTACTCTTCGTCGCATTATTAATCTCTAAGTTATCATCAGGAGAAACTTTCCTGTGAAAATATTATGTTTTATATGGTGTCCTTTTTATATATTCTTGTAAACATATTTCATTTTGTGTTGTATTTTTTGAATATCCTTTGATCCTTCAAACATATCTAATTTTGTATTGTATTTTTTTAATATCCTCCCTTCAGACATATTTTATTTGGTAATTTATTTCATTTTTTATATATTATTAGGTCCTTCAGACTTATTTCATTTTATTTTGTATTCTATTATTTTGATATCTATTTTACACACTGTCTTCACTTTTTTTCAATAAATAAATAAAAAAAGGAAGGTGTATGAAGAACTAAAAATACTATCGATTAGACATGGTTGACTTCCACGGAACATTTGATAAAGTTATAATGAAAACGCGATGACGTACCGCCAGTCGTTCATTGTTTCTGAATCCGGTGTTTCAAGCGCTCTTGAGAGACGATATGACGAACTAATACGAAGTCAGTTATAGAGAAGCTCCATACTGTGACAAACTGTGTCATGATCCTGTATGGCGGAAATTCTCAATTTTCACTTTTATGGAATGTGAATTTTTTCCAAGCCATCATCAAAATCTTTATATCTGGTGTTGTTTTTGCATTAGTAGAGTCTGACAATGCTTTATAATCAATTTCAAACTCCAGAATGCATTTCGTGGGTCGCCAAGGTCAGAGTTTCTCACCACAAATCATTTTCAAACAATTTTTGAAATATATCAAACGGTTTTTGAACCGCTTAAAACACAAATGTAATTGAATCAGAAATAAGAAAAGATTTATTCATTGCAAAGAAAAAAGATCACAGGAATGAAAAGAGATTTATTCTTCGATTTCTTCGATTTTGATGTTGGCGAGACTTTCTTCAAGATTGAATTCCAAATCAGCTTCTTCTTTTTTCATTTGGGCAAGTTCATAATTGACATATTTCACGATTTTTGCAATTCTTTCAGACTCATTGAATTTACATGATTTCTTATTGATTCGTTTTTCAGGCTTGAACACTTTCGGCATTTTCTTTGATTCTTTTTCTTTCTTGATAAATTTCGTCATCTGGAATTCGAAAGTTGATTTTAAAAACTTGGAAAAGCTAGATTTAGGTCCCAACTACACCGAAAAATCGATTCAAGAGTGTTTGAAAACACTATAAAAAACATATGCAAAATTTTCGATGATTTTTGAAGTTTTGGTGCATTTGACTGAAAATCTCGCGCAGCTGGCTAGAAAACACTTGCGCAACAACTCTCTCGCAAGATAAGAACCCGGAGGACCCATCCATAAACTCACAGTTAGCAAAAGTGGCAACAGGAAGGCTAGAAAGACCGCGAAAACACACCGATTTGCAAGCAAAAAACAGCAAATAATGAAGATTTTGAATGAAATCAGGCTAATGATGACATCGACTTATGATTGCCACGTCTTATGATGACATCCTATTATGATGACATCGATTACGTGGACCACGTCCATATTTTTTATTTCTCGAATTTTATCTTTTTGTTTTTTCGCTTTATTTTCTTCAGGTATTTCAGCATTCTTCATAGGTTTGGCAAGTTTTTATGATGATGTTGGAGACTTCATGATGTTGAGAGTTGATGGAAGTTTCAGGTAGCCGCGCGAAGTTTGTAGTTGCCTGCGCGAGATTCTGAAAATTATCAAAACTTCGGAAAAAATTTTTTTTTTCAGAATTTGAAAGTTAGTTGTTGTCCAGCTTGTTTTGCAAGTTAAAAATAGCCGCGCGAAGTTTGTAGTTGCCTGCGCGGAATTTTAAAAAATTATCAAAACTTCGGAAAAATTATTTTTTCAGAATTTGAAAGTTAGTTGTTGTTCAGCTTGTTTTGCAAGTTAAAAATAGCCGCGCGAAGTTTGTATTTGCCTGCGCGGAATTTAAAAAATTATCAAAACTTGTGAAAAATCAGTTTTTTTTTTCAGAATTTGAAAGTTTGTTGTTGTTCAGCTTGTTTTGCAAGTTAAAAATAGCCGCGCAAAGTTTGTATTTGCCTGCGCGGAATTTAAAAAATTATCAAAACTTGTGAAAAATCAGTTTTTTTTCAGAATTTGAAAGTTTGTTGTTGTTCAGCTTGTTTTGCAAGTTAAAAATAGCCGCGCAAAGTTCGTATTTGCCTGCGCGGAATTTAAAAATTATCAAAACTTCGGAAAAATCAGTTTTTTTCAGATTTTTAAAGGTAGTTGTTGTTCAGCTTGTTTTGCAAGTTAAAAATAGCCGCGCAAAGTTCGTATTTGCCTGCGCGGAATTTTAAAAAATTATCAAAACTTCGGAAAAATTAGTTTTTTCAGAATTTGATTTTGTTCAGCTTGTTTTGTAAGTTAAAAATAGCCGCGCAAAGTTCGTATTTGCCTGCACGGAATTTAAAAAATTATCAAAACTTCATAAAAATCAGTTTTTTTCAGATTTTTAAAGGTAGTTGTTGTTCAGCTTGTTTTGCAAGTTAAAAATAGCCGCGCGAAGTTCGTATTTGCCTGCGCGGAATTTTAAAAAATTATCAAAACTTCGGAAAAATCAGTTTTTTTCAGATTTTTAAAGGTAGTTGTTGTTCAGCTTGTTTTGCAAGTTAAAAATAGCCGCGCAAAGTTCGTATTTGCCTGCGCGGAATTTAAAAAATTATCAAAACTTCATAAAAATCAGTTTTTTTCAGATTTTTAAAGGTAGTTGTTGTTCAGCTTGTTTTGCAAGTTAAAAATAGCCGCGCAAAGTTCGTATTTGCATGCGCGGAATTTGAAAAATTATCAAAACTTCGGAAAAATTAGTTTTTTCAGAATTTGATGTTGTTCAGCTTGTTTTGTAAGTTAAAAATAGCCGCGCAAAGTTCGTATTTGCCTGCGCGGAATTTGAAAAATTATCAAAACTTCGGAAAAATTAGTTTTTTCAGAATTTGATGTTGTTCAGCTTGTTTTGTAAGTTAAAAATAGCCGCGCAAAGTTCGTATTTGCCTGCGCGGAATTTAAAAAATTATCAAAACTTCATAAAAATTAGTTTTTTTCAGATTTTTAAAGTTAGTTGTTGTTCAGCTTGTTTTGCAAGTTAAAAATAGCCGCGCAAAGTTTGTATTTGGCTGCGCGGAATTTTAAAGAATTATCAAAACTTCGGAAAAATTAGTTTTTTCAGAATTTGAAAGTTAGTTGTTGTTCAGCTTGTTTTGCAAGTTAAAAATAGCCGCGCGAAGTTTGTATTTGGCTGCGCGGAATTTTAAAAAATTATCAAAACTTCGGAAAAATTAGTTTTTTCAGAATTTGATGTTGTTCAGCTTGTTTTGTAAGTTAAAAATAGCCGCGCAAAGTTCGTATTTGCCTGCGCGGAATTTAAAAAATTATCAAAACTTCGGAAAAATCATTTTTTTGTCAGATTTTTAAAGGTAGTTGTTGTTCAGCTTGTTTTGCAAGTTAAAAATAGCCGCGCAAAGTTTGTATTTGCCTGCGCGGAATTTAAAAAAATATCAAAACTTCGGAAAAATCATTTTTTTGTCAGATTTTTAAAGGTAGTTGTTGTTCAGCTTGTTTTGCAAGTTAAGAATAGCCGCACAAAGTTCGTATTTGTCTGCGCGGAATTTAAAAAATTATCAAAACTTCGGAAAAATCATTTTTTTGTCAGATTTTTAAAGGTAGTTGTTGTTCAGCTTGTTTTGCAAGTTAAAAATAGCCGCGCAAAGTTTGTATTTGCCTGCGCGGAATTTAAAAAAATATCAAAACTTCGGAAAAATCATTTTTTTGTCAGATTTTTAAAGGTAGTTGTTGTTCAGCTTGTTTTGCAAGTTAAGAATAGCCGCACAAAGTTCGTATTTGTCTGCGCGGAATTTAAAAAATTATCAAAACTCTTGAAAAATCAGTTTTTTCAGAATTTGAAAAGTAAGTTGTTGTTCAGCTGGTTCGGTGAGTTAAAAATTTGATGACTATTAACATTTTCAAGCCTAAGTTCGTTTTCAATTGTCTCAAACTGATTTCATCAGAAACTATGGTGAAAAAAACGAAAGTGAAGCTATAATTATGTGTAAATGTCACATACAAATTTTCGAAAGAAAAGCGATAAGTTTTATCGGCGTTTTTTATCTCTAACTTCGATAATGTGTATGTTTTGATATTTTTATTCGACATATTGCACCAGAACAAACTTTTTTGAATTATTAAAGTTTCCAATTTTTCGAAAAACTTGGGGGGTGAGGTTATAATTATGTGGAGCAGTGTATTTTGATGACTTGATCAGTTATTTATCCTACTTCTCTTATTGTTTTTGTATCTGACGGAGTTTCCCGAGCTCCTAGATTCAACGTTTTTCTTATAAGGGGGTATGACTAAAAAATGGGTATAATTGAGTTGGTTTTCAAAAAGAGAACAGAACTTCCGGTATAGCAAAAAGCTACATGGAATTTCCACTGAGTAGCCTAGTTTTTAAAAACATTCCATCAAAATCCGTTTTTTCTATACGCTTTTTCTTTTCTTTAAAATTTTTAAAATCCCCTACAATTTGAACTGGCACCACGTATATAAGAGAATGGAAATTTTCGTACTCTAAGCTTTTACTATACCAGAACCTCTCTCTTATTCAAGACCAAACTAAGTATACCAATTTTTGTGATACCTCTCCCCCCTTTAATATCTATTTCCCACATTTTTTCCAGTTCGCTAACGTCTTTCAAAATGATTGATTATGTGCTTGAAATTCCTAACTTTGCGACGATCTTCTCAATTACTATCAACAGTTATTTGATGCTTCTGATCTTATTGGCATCTCCAATAAACATGAGCTCATACAAACATTTGATGATTTTTAACACCATATTTGAAATCATTTTTACAACGCTGCAACTTATTGTCTCACCTGTAAGTTTGAATTTTCTACTAAAATTCTTAATTTTTTCTGAATATTCAGATGTATTTCTCTTATAAGTCTGTATTCATGATTTTTGCAAGCACGAGGAGAACTAGCATCGAAAAGGAAACACTGCATTACTTATTGTCTGCACTTTTCGGATGTAACGGGTTTTCAATGGGTGTATATGTTGTGTGTTTCATTTATCGATATTTGGGAGCCATTTGTTCAAGAAAACTCAAAACGTTTTACGATTTGCGATTATTTTTTTGGCTCTTGATACCAGTAACTGCTGGAGTGGCTTGGAGCTTTATTGGATATCATTTGTTCGCCCAACAAGAAGAAACAACAGAGTTTGTGCAACAAGCATTCTCTATTGATAACGATTTGAATATCAACGAAACTGTCTCAATCGTAGTTTATTTCTTCACGAATTCGGAAACAGCCAGTCATGATCTATCATGCATATGTGTCTTTCAAAAATTTGTCCAGAAATGTTCGCTACTCCGCAAAACTTAGAGCATTGCAGAAGCAACTTTTGTTCATTTTGTTGATCAAAGTTGTTATCTTCGTCCTCTTCATTATAACACCGATGACAACATTTTTGATATTAACAATCTTCGAGTTGAACTTTAGAATGTTGGCATATAACGCTTCCATAATCACTGCTTTTTCACTCGCGTTGCAACCATTTCCAACTTGGTTGCTTATCAAGAATTATCGTTGTGTGATTTCTTATTTTCGCAATAATTCTACACATCAAGTTGAACCAGAACCAGTTGAGGAAGTTGAATTGCACTAACTATTTTTTTCTCCAATACCCTTAGGCCCTTCAGACACATTTTATTTGATATTGTATTTTTTATATCCTATATGTATATCTATAGGTCTTTCAGATATAGTTTATTTTGTATTGTATTTTGTATTTCTCTGTTTTACAAGCTGTTGCACAAATTGGTTCATTGGTTCTGAAAAAGTATGTGGAACTGTGAGAAATTTTTTTTCTGAAAAAAAAAGTTCAAATCTACCGAGAGAGAGAGATGTGTCAAATACATTTGAAGTTATATTTTCAATTTAATAAGAACTAACACAACATCAAAAAATATGCTTTCTGACAAGGAAAACAACAGCTCAAGAAAGATATTGATCAACAGCCCAAATCTCATAGTATTACAGTACTAATGGCTTCTTTTTATTTTTAATAAATTAAAAAAAAACCAAAAATAGAAAAAATGGCTATATTATACTATTACATGCAGGTTTTTGCCTTGGTTTGAGATATTTCTCTGAAAATTATGATTTGAGCAATTAATTTTCGGATTTTATTTTCAGAATCAAAATAATTGAGAAATTCCTACTGTCTCAAGGGGCCTAGAAAAACATCAAGAATCGCTGAATAGAATTAGAAATCCAAACAACAGGTCCATCTAACACTATAGGTTGACCTAAAAAAAATCATTAAAAGGACAAGAAACAACTCAGATTTTATTTTTCACTCGATTTTCGATTCTTGTTTTTTTCCTGAAACCCTTGTTCTATCCAGAAACTCTAATATTACACTGGATCTTACAAGGAATGATACCCGATGACCCCCCTCCCCCCCCCCTTGAAAATTTTTGATACTATGCGGAAATTGTAGTACCTAGTGAGGTAGGAAAAACCACGGAGGGAATTTGTAAGTTTGTTTTTTGTTTTTGAAAAATCGGGGGTGGAAGACATTTTTTTGATGAAAAAGTACCTCATTTTCAAAAAATCATATTGCAGCTCAAAATTATCGAATCAGCATGATTAAAAAACCATTTTACAGCAAAAATGATCTTTTTTTTAAATAAATTTTATCGCGTATTTTAAAACCTAATTCAACTTAGTGAAAACACAAAAAACCTGAAATTTCTATAGATGTTCACCATGATCCACTGGATGATTGTGGCATTACCTAAGTTTTTACGTTGAAAATAACGTACATATACTTTTTTAATTTTCTAATTTTTAGGGCTGACCATTGATTAACAAAAGTTATAGGCCCTCTTCTCTGTTTTTGCGACAAGAAAATAAAGAAATTTTCGTTAAATCGAGATTTTGATAGCGGTCATTTTGTTTCTGATCACATTTTAAATGAAAATTGATAAAATGCGATAAAAATTTCTTGATAAAAATTTCTGATAAAATGCGATTAACAAAAGTTATAGGCCCTCTTCTCTGTTTTTGCGACAAGAAAATAAAGAAATTTTCGTTAAATCGAGATTTTGATAGCGGTCATTTTGTTTCTGATCACATTTTAAATGAAAATTGAACAAAAATAGTTTTTCATTAATTTTCTGATAAAATGCGAATGATGAAGCACCTATTTTGAAATAAATAGTAAGAGTAAACGATGTGACAACATAGGTGCTAAAAAGCTTCAATGATTCATCATGAATCTTGACCATTTTTAATTTTCCATACCTCACATTGATTACTGTAGTTTCGTGCAAATGGAGGCTTTCATGTTTATAATTCATTATTACCCTCAAAAGATTGCGTCTGGCTAGATTTTTTTTTTCATCGTCTAAGTCTTGAATGATGTCATGTAATGTAATATTGGCAGTCTTTCTGCTCAACCTTCCTATTCCGAAAATATGCGAACGGTTGTCCTAGGAACTTCGCAAAGATCTACTAAGTATCCAACAACTACGAGAAAAAGGCGTTGTTGTTAATTGCAGGTTGAGTGTGTCTAAGAAATGTTGGGAAATTCGATAATTTCTCATCAATCTCTCATTGTATTTTTTAAGTTAAAGTATGAGAAACTCTCAACATATTTTCAAAGGCTATTATTTACCTAAAAAGTGATCAAGAAAGCGTGTGAAGAAGGTTAATAATCCCTTAGGCCTGGTCAGAAAATTCCGTTTTTTCTTCACTAAAGTATCCCAATAGCAGTAGTCTGAGACTAGAAAAAAACATTGATGATACATCTTTTTTGCGGGATAACTTTATTAGAAAATCACATTTTAGAAAACAAAAAAAGATGATTTGAAAAAGAGAGGGTTTGGTATTGGTAAGTTGAGAAGTTATTGAAGCCATAAAAAATATTTTGTTTGGAGAGGAAATAGAAATGTGATTGAAGTTTTTTTCATTGAGGGATATGAAAATTTTGGGGGAGGACAGGGAAAATAAATAGGACAAATACAAGGTGGTGAAAATTATGATGAATCTTCAAAAGTTTTTGGGTGTTGAAAAAAAAATTGGGCTTGGGAAACGTTAAAAAACACAAAGTGGAATCAATGAAAAGATGTTGTGAAGTTGGTAATTAAAAAAACTAGTATAGGAAGATCATAAGCAATTGGATGGGAAATTTTTTGATAGATCCAAGAAAAATAAAAGAGACAGTGAAAAAAATCAATGACAGGAAAGAATAAGAAAAACGTTTGGCAGATGAAGATGATGATCTGCATTGTTGTTAGCTTGGTTGGCTTCCTCTCATGTTTCTGAAAATGATAAAAGTTATGATTCATAGTATTTCCAATTTTTTTGTACCTCTAGGAAGATCACCTAACACGTTTCGTTATCTAGATAGTGACTAGACATGAAGTTGTGCCCCACTGATAATTTACCAGTTTTTCGAAAATTGGAAGGTTTTTTTTTGAACTTATGGCCGACAGATAACGCGATGGGCCTTTTGATATGTCAGGTGATCAGTATAATTATTCTTTTTTTCTAGCCTTCTGACAGTATCTTAGAGATTTCAACATTCCAGAAGAAAATTTACATTGAAAAAATAGTAACTGGTTTGGCTTAATGGGTTATTTGTGCTCTGTGTGCAGATTTAAAAAAGTTGAGAACAAAATTTTGTACTCCATAGTTCTTTATTATTATTTTGTAGCCCAATTCTAAATTTTTTTTGTCGAATAATAATAATAATAATATTTTCCCCTTATGACTCACTAGACCGGCTCTTTTTCTTCATCCAAGTTCAAGAAGAGCATCGAATCTGAAGCGGGAGGTGGTGAGGGTTCAGACGAAGCGGTATGGAACGACGATTCTGATGACATTTGCAACGAGGTCGACAAGTCCACCACTAACAAATCGGAAACCGACGATATACGTAGAGCATGTCGTAATCCGACTACGAACGATTCGGAAGTTTTCGATCTTCTTAGTGGAGGTTTTTGATGAAGAGAGAAAGATGGTGGTTCCACAAAGTTGGATGATAGTGACGGCACTCGAAAGTAGGTTGGTAGTTCTGAAGAGTCGGATAGTGACGATTGCGACAAACCCAAATCATCTAGTTCCAACTGGTCCAAGAATTCCAAAGATATTGACAATGTTGATGATGCAGTGAATCCAGATGGTGATGATGGTGTTGAATATGTTGGAGCCACTACTGCTAGAACTGGAGCCTCTCGCAATTGAGGTAATGACAAGCGACGAGGACGTTGAACCTTCTCCGAGTTCGTCTTTTGTGGTGTAGTCGTTCTGTTACCCATTGTTAGTTTGATCGATCTGAAGAAAAATTTTTTTTCTTAATTATTGGAAAATCGGAGAATTCTAGAAAGCTTATTTTCGTATTTTAGACTCTAAAGGCTCAGAACTTTTTTCTCTCAAAGTTTTGTAAATTTTCATGGTTGCCATCGTGATCAAGATGGTCAATTTGATGTATTCGCAAATTTTTATCGAAATTAATATACTATGAGTTTCACAGATCAACACACAAAAAAGTAATAAAAAAGGATAACCGAGTAAAAGGGAAAAACAATGAATGGGGGGAGAATAATATTTGTGCTCCCTAATTATTTCAGCATGTTCTCCATTCCTCAGAGATTTTTATCGACGTGAGTAAGAGAAGTATTTTTCATATGACATATACCTGAATTTAGAACTGTCGTGTGATGCGGAATGGGTTTTAGGATAGAACATTTCTCAAATTCGAAAATATTTTTTTTCCTGGAATTATGATAAAACTTCAGAAATGTCTAGAATGTCTCAAAGTTGACAATCCGCCTAAAATCAGTGTAATACTGACATTTTGGGATTTTTTTTATGTGGTCACGATGAATGATAGCTGTGATGAACAAAAGTCAAAGTGATCTCTTAGCAACAAAACACCAATATATCAATCAAAGAATTCAGAAACGAAAAAAAAGTACTTTGTGTCCAAATATGGGATTTTTAGCCCTAGATGTCATTATTTTCTTAGAGTATAAATATCTCCAGAGTTCGATCATGATGAGAATGAACATTTGAATAAATTAATGTTCGAAAATAAACCAGACAATGTAATAACTATTTTTCAGCGTTTTCAAATGATTTTTACTCAAAGGTGGTCATTTGCGTAGCGTGTCGATTTTCTCATCAGGGTGTATTGAAAAATTATATTTTTCTGACGAGACCTGAAGAATGATAGCCTCTAAAAATACATATATACAAAGTTTTTCATTGTTCTAAACTGAAAATAAACTATTTGAGGTTGAGGTAAGTTCAGAGAATTTCTCAACAATTATTAAGCACACATTTTTAAAGCAACCTGCAATTAACAACAAGATCTTTGTTTTTCGTAGTTCTTGGATATTTCGTAGATCTTCGCGTAGTTCCTATGACAATCATTCGCATATTTTTGAAATATGCAGGCCGAGCAGAAAAACCTCCAATCTTTCATTACATGACATCATTCAAGACTTAGACGATGACAAAGTCTTGCCAGGCGCAATTTTTGAGGGGAACAATGAATTATAAACAGAGAGGTATTCATTTACATTAAATTACAGTAAGACATGAGACTATTACTCCAGCCAGGATTATTTTTCCGCATTTCGTAACATTACTTAGATCAGTTTTTGGTCCTCTTACAGAGCGTGTATATTTAATTTGCTTATTACAGGGTGACAAGTAATTATTGGAACACATTCAACTTATAATAACTATCCGGAGAGTTGGCCAATCTTCATGATATTTTTTCTCTGAATAGTTTGAATGTTTCTCAAACGATTTCAAAATAGTATTTGATATACATAGCTATCTTTTCTGATATTTTTAAACTTTAATTTGGCTTCAGAAAATCGTTATAAAGCCGCGTTGATTTTTTGACTATCATTGACTCCAGCACTTTTTTAAAATTACTTATTTCAGAGCTGAAGAATAGTCATGAACAATTTTTTCAAATATTTTTGGATAGATTTTGAACAATTCTGCAGTTCCGGGAAACGAACCCGGGCCGGGCCGCCCGCATAGGGAGCACTGAACCACCGATGCTTCTCGATAACGTTTTCGCCCTCGCATTTTTCTCTAACAATTCAATCAAAAATTGTTTATGTTTTTATCTCTTCGCTAATTCAGTCTGGTTGTTCAATAACAATTGAAAGAATTCATAAGGGATGGATGAACAAAAAAACAACTAAAATCTTCTTTCTTTCTCAATTTCGAGTCGTCTTCTGAACCACTTTAAGTGGGACGTTTTCCCTTCTCCTGAATGCAATTTTACAACAACCAAACATTCGATAAATCGCAGTTCTATAATTTTTGATAATAAACATTGTAGGTAGAGGATCAATTGCAGGGAATAATGCAATAGTAATTGACAGGAAGTTACCCATAAATCCAACATCCAGTTCATACAGAGTGAATAGGAACAAAAGTGAAACTGGTATATGCATAAGGGTAATTGGAATAATAGTCTCAATAAGTAACGCATAAAAAAGTTGATTTTGTAATCCTCGAAACTTTGAAGTGTTGTTCATGACAGTTCTCATTTTCAAATAACATTGTATTCCAAAATACAAAATAGCTGTTACTGAAGTCGCAACTGTTAGCCAGCAAACAAATACACCGTAAACCGACTGTAAATGAAGGTAATATTCTCCTTCTTCAGTTTTTCTATAAAAATACGGTCCGATCAATACAACATCATCGATATTAATATCCAAATCAATAAGTAATGAAGATCGAACAAATTCATTTGCGTCATTGGTTTGATAAAGTAAATAAACTGCTACGATATACCATGATGACCCGTAAGCAATAGGGAAAAACATCCATAAACAGAATCGCCAATCATCTAGTGTTTTAAGAACGCTTGATCCATTTGCGACCAGGTATCGATAATAAAAATTGATCGTAAATATACCCATTGAAAATCCGAAAAAACCACACCATGCAGCTAATAAATATCGAGAAGTATTTTTCTCGAACATTGCATTGTTCTGGTTTACAAAAACCATGTACAACGATCCGTGTAAATATACACCCTGTAAGAAAGTCAACATGAAGAATCAGAATCAAATATTGTTGTTGAAAAAAAACGAAGAAATTCGGGACTTGTCTAATTCAAGTTCTTATTTTTTGACCGGTTGTCCAAAATTTTTTTTTGAGTTTTCGATGGAACAAAGTTTGACTTTTTTGTAGTCCGGAAAACAAGCCTTGCTGATTTCTGAAAAAACCGGACAATCAAAAAAAAAACTCCACAACTTAAACCTTACCCTTTTTTTCAGTGTTCTGAAAATCTGATCAAAATTCAGAAAAATTCAAAAACAAATGATTGGGATAGGTTCTCTTGTTTATTGAGTATCCTTTTTTGATCCCAGGTAGTTCCATCCAGGTTTTTCTCACAACCATGCTGAATTCCCAGTTACCTACCGGTGCGACAATGATATCAGTGATGGAATATGCTATCTCAAACCAGGCTAGATATAACATAAGATATTTATACGAACCCAACTGTTTTGGAGACTTGGAAATTATCAAGAACGTTAATAAAACATTGAAAATGATTGAGATAGTAGCTGAACAATACTGAATAAGGTGAACCTTTTTGCTCCATCCCATGGTGAATTCTTGTGATAAAGAGATCTGAAAAAAATTATAATAAAAAAATATGAAGCATAACAACAATATCAAAAAAAAATCACGATAATATACAGAACACTTGGGATCATGTGATAATGGCAAAATAATTATTATTATTTGATCAGAAAACCATTTCTCAAGTGTATTTCATTCTCTTTAGAACTGAACTTCTCACAGTGATGTTTGGAGCATATTTGTGTCTGGTTATGTATGACTAATAGCTAGATCCAACATGAAACAAAGTATATAAAAAGGTTATTCTCAGGCTCAGGTAGCACCGGAGGGTTTGCCAATTCCCTGATCTTGAAAACCTCGCATATTGGTCCCTTTTCTCATTTTTGGTGTATTCTCTTTACTCTTGACTGGCACACACATTTTTGTCTATCCACAGTGATGTTATTACTATGTACTAGCGTTGTCGTGTTGAGACCCATTCTTAATGAGCTAGCGTCACATAGCCGGTTTATGGCTATTTTCTCTCTTGTCAATATTTTTCCACTTTGTTTTTTTTTAATTAACTTATTTTCAATGTAGACTATCACTCTCTAGAGATAATTTTCGCGGTTTTGTCAACGTTTTTTTTTGTTTTATGATTTCCCAGAGGCATTGTGGTTCTGAAAACAATAATGTTAAGTTCTTCGAGTACATAACAGACGGGTTTACCAGAAAGTTTTGATCTAGGTTTTTCTCTATAAGTTTGACATAGAAAGGTTACACTACATAAAATCACACTTTCATAATCGTTCTTCATTTTCTCTGGATTTTTTATAACTCCAATATTTTCAGTCAATTTCAACAATGTCTTCCAATGTTCAAAATGGAGAAAAAGTAAGTTTCAACACCTCAATAATTTTATCAGTTTTAATAATACATATGTATTTTCAGATGTTTGATTATTATCTCAATTTTCCGCCAGAGATAAGAACGGAGGTTATTAAAGAAATGCGTCCTGATGACAAATGCAGATTTACAAGATGTTCGAAGTTATGTTCAGAAGAAGTTAGGAAATCAGATGGTTATATTCAAGGATTACAATTCTTTTGGTTTCTTTCCGAAAACAGAATCCAAATTTCGGTTCATTTCCATTCAAAACAGGAAAAAGAAATCATGGGCTTTAATCTGACGTTTCGCGAAAAAAACCAAAAGAAGTATATTGAATAGTGAGTTGTAGTATTATTTGAAAAACACATACATTTTCATTGACTGTTTTAGCGAAAAATCAGTAAGTACATCTGGTGTTCTGTGGTCAGTAGATTTGGCTAGTTTCACAAATATTGTTCAGTTGGGATTTGAATACTTCGAACAATATATCCTAGAATATCAAAGAACAATCAGAAGATTGACTTTATGCGGAACAAACGATGGTTATTTCTCAGTAAATAGTTTGAATAAGTTAGAAGAACTGACAGTCGATAATCATCGCGAGTTTCTGCATTATACGTCCAAAATGAAGCGCCCATTGAAGAGAGCAATACGTTATACAACTAAGAATAAGTTACTGCCGCTCAAGTGTAAAAACTTGTTTCAGTTATATGAAGTGCAAGAATATTTTTATGCACCTGATATCCGAATGGATTATGAGCATTTTCTGAAATTTTCTGCGAAAGCAATCGCTATACATATTGGGAAACTGACTCCAATCGATTTGTCTAATTTTATCAAATCATGGCAAAATGGAACAATCTGCAAAGGTTTTATATTTTGCCAATTCACTTTGGATCATTCGAGATTCAAAGTACAACAATTTTTTGAATATTTGAATTTGGAATATAATGGTTCTGAGAGGTAAATCAAATGCTGAAAATTTTCAACATAAAAAAAAGTTTTTTTTTCAGCGTAGAGTTCGAAATTAAGCACAACATCGAAGCTGGGAAAGTTGCTAAACTCGACTATTCTCGTGCCGGTCATTGGAAAAGAATCACTTTTGATGCGAGGGATGAAACTAACGATAACCATTTACGTAACTATGGTTTTTGATTTAATACCAATACTAATGATGAAATCTGATTAACAAATTGTGTTACTCCAATTTTAAATTGAAATACTGATTCGAAATTTGGGATTTGAAGATAAAAAATATGAAAAGTAATTTGAATGTAGAAATAATGAAATGTAAAAAATCAAATTTTCAGGATAACATACATATTTTATCATAACTTGGAAGTTGAACGTATTGCTCTAATATTTATCCTTGTGTCCCAAATATGCATGAAATGAATTTCATTGTCAAGGCCGATGAAATCCAACAAAGATGGTGCTCATGAGAACAGAAATAATCTTGAATTTTTATTGAAAATATTGATTCTCATTTTGAAATAAACTGTTGATCAGTTGTTCTGTTATTTTTTTTAATAGAACCCTACGTTTATACATCACATTTACAATGTTTTCGATTTCATTAACATCCCGATACTTTTTGAAAGTCCTTTCGAAAGTTTGTTTTGTTTTTGTTCCAAAATAGGTTTCTGCGGAAACAAAATACAACTTTTCGGTAATTTTATTGGAAGCGATTGAATTTTTCATTTCTTTCGGCTTGAAATGAATTCAGACAAATCAGTTCTTCATCTACATTTATGTATACATGTAACAGTTTATTTTTACAAATATTATACATACTGTGGTTAAATGTGTATTTTTTGCTTTAACATTTGAAGTTTTGTAAAAACCAAATATTCGAAGAATAGTATTCCGATAATTTTTTATAATAAGCATTTTTGGTAGTGGGTCAATAGCTGGAAACATGGCAATCGTAACAGATACAGCATCAGCCATAATTCTAACATCAAATTCAAACAAAGTGAATAAAAATAGCAATGAAACCGGTATATGCATAAGAACAAGTGGGATTATTGTTTCACCCAATAATGCATAGAATAATTGATTTTGTAGGCCTCTAAGTCTTGACGTGCTATTCATCATTTTTTTCATTGTTTTATAGCATCGTATACCAAAGTATAGTATACATATGACGGATATCATAACTGTTATCCAGCCAATAAAAACGCCACATATAGAGTTGAAGTCTAAGCTGTATTTTTCATCAATAGTTTTTCTATAAAAATAGGTTCCAATCATCACAATATCATCGATATTCATATCCAAGTCAATGAGTATAGAAGTTCGAACATATTCATTTGCTTCGTAGGTTTGATAAAGTAAGAGTGATCCCACTAAAAACCATACCAGTCCGTAAATCATTAGAACGAAAATCCAAAAACAAGTTTGCCAGTCTTTCAGAGTTCTAAGAACGTTTGAGCCAACTGCCACTGAATATCGATAATAAAAATTGATTGCAAAAATACCCATTGAAAATCCAAAGAATCCACACCATACCGCTAACAAGCAGCGAATTGTAGGCTTCTCGAAGACTGTATCATTCTCATTCACAAAAACCATATAAAGTGATCCATGCAGATATACACTCTTAAATATAACACTCGTTTTATAATTATATGTTTAGATGTAATATTTTTTTGAAAACTTACTGGTGCAACAATAATATCGATAATTGAATAAGCTATTTCAAACCAAGCTAGATATATCATCAAAAATTTATAGGATCCCAAATCTTTAGGAGACTTGTAAATTATCAAAAAAGTCAGAAAACTGTTGAAAAAAATGGAAACGCTGAACAATATTGAACTAGACGTACTATATCAATCCATTTCATCACGAAATCTTAAAAAAATTGAAGTTTTTTTTTTGAAAATTATCTCAACACAAACGATAATGAGAAAAAACGGGAATAACATAGACAAGTAAAACTGATCAACAAACTTAATTCTCGTGTGTATTTCATTTCTTGATGTCTAGTGATATAACAAAGACAGATTAACATAAAACAAATGATATTTATAAATATTTTTCCAACTAGATTTCAATTTCTGATTGATCCACATGGTATACAGAAAGCTTGTCTGGTACAGAGAGGTTTGATTATCCTGTAATCATCCTGTTCAAATTTAAGCTTTTTCGAAAAGTGTAGTATGAAAAGGAAATAGGATTAAATATGAGTGTCGCCTAGTTCAGAAAAAACACAATTTTCATTTTTCGGTAAATAATTCTTCGTGTGTGTTTTTCTTTTAACGTCAATTCGTCAGGTTCATTTACCCAATCTTCAATATTCAAAATTGATTTGGATCAAGACTAAGAAAAATTTATACGTTATATCTTAAAATCCTTTTTAAAAAATTTTCGAAATTATTCGTTATAGTCGCATCGTATTTTTCAGTTGGAAATTTCAAGCCAAATCTGAAAAATCATATATATTACAAGTTTTGAGTAAAATAGTCGGTCAAAAAATAATTTTGGTTCTCGTTTTGTTTATAACATAAAAAAAAACAAAAAAAAGTTCTAAATTTTGAAAAGACATTCGGAACTGGTCATGGGACGTAATCAGGACCCCGGCATCTTTTTTTTTTTACGTCGAAAACAAGGATGTTCTGAAGAGATATAAACATATTAATGGTATTTTACAGTAGTTTCCGACTGCATACGTATTTCTTACAGCGCTCCAAACTTAAAAACCTCCTAATTCAAATAAAAAATAAGAATGCAATGAATTGGTCTCATTGAGAAATTCAGCAAACTATCCCATTTTAAAAACAAGTTGAAAAATGTCATTTATTAATAATAATTAAAAATATTTACAAAGATTGCGAAATTTGTTGGGGTTTCTCCTCGGTACGTCCGACTCGTTGTACGATATCCATAACAGAATCTAATTGGAAGTGTTTTGTTTTGTAGATATACTCGACCAAGTTTGCAACCAGTTGCTCACTGAAAAATATTTCATGTTTCATACCAAAAAATGAAATTAAAGATGATGAAACTAACCTAGTTTTGTTATCATCATCAAATCTTGGAAGGAATTCTACAATTTCAGTTGCTATTAATTTCGTCATATCAATCATCAACATTGATTTGATAAATTCCATTGCATTGATACCATCATCAACAGGGGTTCCGACAGCTGGCGCATATGACACATCAAATCCATCCAAGTCAATCGATAATCCGAATCCTACTGTGTTTCTGGATACAATATATTGTGCTTCCTGCATGACGTCGGTGATTCCTCGCTTCTCAACATCATTAACATAGAAGATTTTAACGCCTAGTTTCTCAAGAAGTTCCTGTTCAGCTGATTCATAATCCCTGATTCCAACCATACATAAATTATGAGGAAGAATTTTCGGGAGACGGTCACCAATTCTCTTCAAATTTTTGTCACCAAATCCAAGAAGATGTGCAATTGGCATACCATGAATGTTTCCCGTATCACTGGTATCTGGAGTATGAGCATCCATATGTGCATCAACCCAGATTAGACCAATGTCTCCTACTGGTCGCATTGCTGTGGCCACACCACTCCAGGTTCCAATGGCGCAACTGTGATCTCCACCAAATACCAATAGATCATTCTTGTTTTCGATTGCTTGGCGTGTGTGGTGTGCTAGTTGGCGACAAGTCTGCAAGATTTGTTTTCTATTAACTTTCAGTTTTAGCTGGATAAAAAAAGAAACAGGAAAGATGTTGATGATTACTGTAGTTTTCTGTTCATATTTAAAAAGATAAGAATGAAGATAAGAAATGACCTCTAATAATTGGTCTAGGGTTACTGTAGGTTGGTTTGGATGAAAAGATTTTATGTAAACCTTGATTTTATTGGAAGGTTCAATTTTTAAGAAACCCTTTTTCAAATAACTTATTCAAGGGAAAAAACCCTGAATTGGTTCTCCAGGATTAAACTGAGCCCAATTTCTATTGGGCCGAAAAATATCACTAAATCTGGTCCAAAAAAAAAAAGAAGAATGGACTCATTTTTCACAAACGTTTCCTGATTCAGATCCAAAAATCTGATTTTTCAGAGTTAGACCATATTTAGGGAGAATTTAATGTCATTGAGTCCAATATTTTGCAACGAAATGCTTTGAACAAATGGGGTCCAGTTCAGGAGAACCGATTCAAAGAATTCAAAACAAAAAATCATGTTTTTAGTTCTTTCAAATTGAAATTCTATACGATAGCTCAAGTTTTTTTAGGTCGGAAATTTGAACTTTAATTTTCAGATTTCATTATAAGTCATGCTAGGATACAACTACTTTTAGGGCCTAGATGGTTCCCTCTGTCACAACTTTTTTTTGAACCCTCAATTATGTACCTGTGTAACTCCAGAAAGTGCTTTTGCGTGTCTTCCTGTGTTGACTTCTTCAATAACAGGTCCCCATTGAATATTCAATCTTTGTGCAACATTGTTCATAAATTGTGAATTCTTGATAACTTCCACAGCATTCTCACATCCTAACTGTCTTCCTGCTAATCCATTGGCACATCCAATAGTTTTGATAACTCGATTCGCAAGTTGTGTAGTCTTCTTCATTATATCTATAAAATAAAACAATCAGAAAATCACAAGATCACCAGACCACATGGGTATGACTAAAAATGAATGATTGTTCAAAATACGGTACTATGTATATGGAAAAGTGGGCGGAGAAAAACGGGGTGGAACGATATTGAACAAAGTGAGATGGTTTACACTGATGATGATGATGATGATGATGATGATGATAAAGGCGAGAGAAAAAAGAGAAAATAGAGAGTCGTTGTTTGGATTATGTTTTTCAAAGATGATAAGTTAGGATGGGAAGATGTTTGGTATGATTCTGTTGATTGTGAAAGATACTTGGGGAAAAAACGGCAAGCGTGTCGCAAGGCTTTTCCCTTGTCGCAAGCTTGCGGCAGTTTGTCGCAAACTTGCGACACATTTTTTCTGGCGCAAGGGTGTCGCAAGCCGTGCAGTAGTTTTGCTGCTAGATGTCGCAAAGCTTGCGACTATTGGCGCAAGAACACCGCAAGCCTTGCGACAGCCGAATGTCGCAAGTTTGCGACAAATTGCCGCAAGTTTGCGACAAACTGTCGCAAGCTTGCCGATTTTTCTCCGAGTAGATTCATAACGAAAGTAAATATCACCTACAAAACACTAAGCATAGAGTTGGAAAAGATCAAACAAGCAAAGAAGATGATTTTTGGAATATGAAAATTTTTTAGAATATTGAAAATAGCCTTTTCACAATTGTTAATAATCTTCACCCAACTGAACCTTATTCAAAAAAAGAGCTTTAAAAAATCGGATCAAAAACAGCAGTTTCCGGTTCTGAAGTTTGTTACCAAAAGTGATCAATACAATCACTTTCTGATTTATTTTAGTTCCATATTTAAAAAATTACAAATTGAGAAGTCAAAAATGGTGAAACCTAGCAAAAAAAAAAATTATTTTTTGGTTTTGTTTTTGTGCATATCAGTTTTCTAGAAGGTATGAGGGTTTTGAAAAATTACAAAGATCTGAAAAATATTTGAAATTTATCATACTGAGCTATTGAGCTACTTTGAGATCTCAAAAAAAGTACCAAAACATGGATATTTAAGAATGAAATAGGGTTTCTAAAAGAGTTGATAACTAAAACAAACCAAAGTTACCACAGTAACTATCCAATTAATTATTGACGTTTTCTAAATGCTAGGCACATTCTTTAAATTTTACTTTCTAAGCTAGAATTGTGACTACATATCACTATTTATCTATCAGCCCCCCTAACTTATTATTTGAACCCCATTTCTAAACATAACTAGATCTTTGGCCCTTTTTTATTGCTCAGGAAACTTCATATTAGCGTTAAAAGTGACCGTCCATACACACAAAATTACAGCGTTGGAAAAACCTTTCTTCCAATTAGTTTTTCAAAAAACACACCCGAAATTTATTACCCAACAACTTCACTGATAAGAAAAACCAAAAGAATAACTATTTCAAAGAACAACATTCGAAAAAACCGTTATCAACATTTTTATGGGGGTTTCCCAAAAAAAAATATGTGATAGATTGTTTTGTGATTTAGCGATGTGGTTACATCAGTTGTCGTTGATAAGAACGAGATATTTTCCAAGATCAGATGGGTCAAAGTAATTTTTATGGGAAGATGTTTGATAGTTTATTTTTTTCAAGTATCTGTTCTTCCAGTGATCATTTTCAGACACATAGATAGGAACATCAAAAAACTCTAGAAATAACTTTTCAATGACCGACAGTCAACCAGAAAAGTGAATCAGGATATTATATCGAGGAGAATTTTATTGAAAAATAACCACATAAAAAATATCAAAGTCTCGGAAAAAATTGAAGCTTTTCATGTGTGTTTCAAAATTAAATTATCATTGGAATATAGAAAAAAAAACAAAAATAGGAATGATTATTCTAAATGTAACTTTTTAATAGGTCTAGAAAAAATCAACACAAATATTTTTTCTGAGAAACAAAATGGCTGAAATAATTCCAGGTCTTTTTTTTTATTTGAAAACATCTGAATATTTTTGGAACTTCTTTATAGTCAAAACAACCCTGTACTTTTGGAAAATGTACTCATCCCACATCCAGGGACTCTTCATTGAAAGTCCCAGTTTTGTTTTAAAGAAAATATATCAAATTTTGACCATTTGAAAAATTGTGTACTTTTTTAATGAAAACTCCCCGAAGGTTTTAGCACTATTTAATGTACACAAAGTATGTTCATTAAAATCAACAGCCAAGTTTCTTTTTTGAACAGTTTGTGACTTTTTGAAAATTATACTTCAGATTTTATTTTGGTTTTTTGAACTATTTTTAATGTTGACTTTTTGATAATGTTTTTTATAGAACCAGAAAACAAAATTGATAATTTTTCCATTCGAAAATAATCACCTTTTTTGTTTGAACATTGATCAGTGTGCAAGAAAAAGAAAGATGCTAAACATTGAACTATTTTTCGATGAAATATTCAATTTTTGAGTTGGATTTTGAGAATAATGATAATGAAATTGTTAGAAATATGCATTTCTTTGAAAAAACATGTTTTTCTGGTCTACACACAAACCATGAGAAGATCTTTATCTTCAAAAAAGAAAAGACACGCGCATCAATTCAAATCAATTCAAGGGGATTCCCCATTCCCAAAACATTGTATAACGTGATAATATCATATCTAATGATGATTTATAACGGTATTCCCCCGTCTTTCATTGTCACGTGGCGGCAGAAAAGGATAAATACAAATCTAGTTGTTTGATTGTATTTCATTGACATGGGTATCATGTCATTGACAATTTTTCTAGCTGAATTTTCAGAAAGAACGGTGTTTTTTGAAAGTTGTGATTCAACATTGATGTTTTGATGATTTTTAGTGATAGTACAGTGTTTTTTGATCAATGGAGAATGATTAAAACGTGTTTTTCTGTCTATTAATAGTAGAGGTGAGAAAGATTATTGTTCAATTTAAAAAGTGATGGAGAATGAAACTGGGCATGAAGAAGCATTGCTTGACGCTTTGATTTCGCCATCAGTGGCGTCATTTTGTGATTCTTTGCCTTTGATGTTGATGCAGCCTTCACTCTGTGGATATGCGTCTCAGTGGCAACAATTGGCTTGATGATGAGCTATCCACCTTCGGGACCACCAAACTATTTTCTGATTTTTGTTTTGGGTGAACAGGTTTCCCTGTGCGTGGATTGGCGATTTCAATGACGATCTGAATAAAAAAAAGAGAAATAACTAAATTTCACAGATGATAATGCGCTTACCGCCTTTTTGAGACCCGCCTTGCGTTCCGCTTCTTTATGATGCATTCTTTTTGTGATGAACTGAAGCCTACTCTCATTTAGTGTTCTGTAATCGAAAAATTAGAAAATTCGAAGAGTCTTTGAAAAAATCACCTCGTTTCTTCGAGTCCAAATATTGACTCTCTCTGAGCACATAGAAGATTGTGCCTGAAAAATACAACATGAGTTCAAAAACAAGTGATATCTTACCGAGTGGCAAACTCCTTAATCTCATATTTTTCGTGAAAGAAAAGGGGAGCACTGAAAGAGGCAAGTTTTTTGATGTTGGCCATGAGATAATGTTTTTGCGTATCTCCTCAGCGCACTGAGCAAACTGAGATTCGTCAAATTCCGCTGTTGAGCTCATTTTATCACCGGAAAAATGAGTGGTACAATTTTGAAAAAAAACCTAGCAAATATTATATATATACAAAAGGTATGAATAGAAGGAAACCCTACTATGGTTGAAAGAGTAGAAGTCAAAAAAGAACCTTAGTCACCCCCTAGGCATTAAAATGTAAATCATAGGGGGACGCTACTAATAAACCTACCCCAGACGCATATCTCGAGAACCAAAAAATTAAAGCTAACCAAACTTGGCAAATGGGTTCAGGGCACTACTGGTACCCCAGAAAAAAATTATGGGACCCCTCCTTAACCTTAGTCACCCCCTAGGCATTAAAATGTAAATTATAGGGGGACGCTACTAATAAACCTACCCCAGACGCATATCTCGGGAACCGAAAAATTTAGGCTAACCAAACTTGGCAAATGGGTTCAGGGCACTACTGGTACCCCAGAAAAAAATTATGGGACCCCTGCTTAACCTTAGTCACCCCCTAGGCATTAAAATGT
>LR551537.1:0-17892 GCA_900536415.3 Caenorhabditis sp. 38 MB-2015
GGGGGGGGTTTAAGGAGGGTCTAGGGTAGTCCAAAGGGGTCTAGTGGGCTCTAGTGCGGTCTAAGGGGGTCTAAAGGGATTTTATGAGGTCTAAAAAGGTCTAAGAGGGTCTAAGGGGGTCTAAGATGGTCTAAAGGGGTGTAAGAGGGTCTAAGGGGTTCTAAGAGGGTGTCAGAGGGTCTAAAAGAGTCTAAGGGGGTGTAAGAGGGTCTAAGGGGTTCTAAGAGGGTCTAAGAGGGTCTAAAAGGGTCTAAGGGGGTCTAAGAGGGTAATCTAGGTATATTTTCTTCAGAATCCTTCAAAACCTTGCCGACCTCTACATGCACTTTGGTGACTTGCCAATCTGCGAAAGAAGGCCAAGTATAATAAGATAAGTGGCATTTCCTGTTGTTGTTCGCCACCCCCAATTTCCTGTTTCAGGTGCTTTTGCACTCGTGTCCTCTACGTATTTGGGTTGTTTTCGTCGAGCTATTCAACGGTTTTTATGGTTATCGAGCGAACAATAGCCACTAAATGCTTTCGAAGATATGAGAATCGTCAACATGTGATTGGCGGAGTGTTGTTGGTTGCGCAGATTGCGATGGGTTTAGTGACAACGTTTTGTATTTTTAACAAGTTCAATTTCAAGGAGAGGGCTAATTTTTGCTCGGTGAGCAAGAACAATGAATTTTGGAGCCGAAATAAAGGTTCCAGGCCAGCCGGGACAGTAACCCAATGCTCATTATCACTCCAGAAATCCTTATCCTTATCTTCAACGCCATAGCTTTTTTGCAATTCGATCGGCTTCTTATGATCAACTCAACTTTGCGCATAGCACCTAATATCCAGCTCACAATGGGTGAGAAGTATCAAATTGAGGAGAATGTGAATGGTATTCGGATGTTGAGAAGATTCACAACTTGTGATTTTTTGTTTGTGATTTTCTACTTTTCGATTGGTATACCGTTTCATTATTTTGGGAAGAAGCTGGATTTGCCGACGTATTATGCAATTTTTGAGTGTGAGTAAGGGGGGTCTAGGTCTAGGTCTAGGTCTAGGTCTAGGTTTAGGGTCTAGGGTAGGGCTAAGAGATAAGGGCTAAGTTTAGAAGCTTTTATGAAAGTTATATAGAAGGATTCAGAAGATTTAAAAGAGTTTTGGAAATATCCTAAAGAGGATTCAGAAGTTCTAGAGTTGAATGAGTACTTCAGAGAGATTTCAGAAGCGTGTGAGTGATTCTAGGAATCTTCCACAGAACTCCAGAACTCCTGAAAACTTTGGGGAACAAATTTCAGAACTCCATATTGATTTTCTGGAGAGGATTCAGAAGCTTGTAAACGATTCTGGAAACTTCTAGAATTGAGTGAATTTTCTAGAACATGTCTGAAATTTACAGAAAGCTTCAAATAACTTCAAAATCTCACATTGCTTTTAGAGAAGATTCAGAAGTTCTTGAAGACTTCTGTGATGTTCTGGCGAGTTTCAGAAAATTCTAGAAGGCCTCGAATCACTTCAGGAGCATCTGGAAAACTTCAGAAGTTCATAGAAGTTTCTAGAATTCAAAGAACCTACTGAAAGGATTCAGAAGCTTGTAAACGATTCTGGAAACTTCTAGAATTGAGTGAATTTTCTAGAACATGTCTGAAATTTACAGAAATCTTCAAATCACTTCAGAATCTCACATTGCTTTTAGAGAAGATTCAGAAGTTCTTGAATACCTCTATGATGTTCTGGCGAATTTCAGAATATTCTAGAAGGCCTCAAATCACTTCAGAAGCACCTGGAGAACTTTAGAAGCTCATAGAAGTTTCTAGAATTCATAGAACCTGGTGAAAGGATTCAGAAGTTTGTGAAGGATTCTAAAAACTTCTAGAATTGAGTGAATCTTCTAGAACATGTCTGAAATTTGCAGAAAGCCTCAGATCACTTCAGTATCTCACAGAGAAGATTCAGAAGTTCTTGAAGACTTCTGAGATGTTCTAGCAAGTTTCAGAATACTGAAGAAGGTCTCAAAATCTTCAGGAGCATCGGAATTTTTTATTTTTCCTCCAAAATCTGTTGCTTTAACGCCAAAATTACAAGCTATTCATTCTCCCTCTCAAAAAAATATTTATCTCATAATTTTTCGACCAAAAATGGCTAGGAAACTTCAAAAAATAACTACCACCCATAATAAATTTCCCAGGGGAAGCCAAGTTTTCTGAAGCCCCCCCCCTCAAATTATTTTCAGCCATTTTCAGCCATTTACATCGTCCCAATCTACTCAATAATCATGCCCATTTTGATCTATAAATATCGCCAAAGACTGAAAATATCCCGTGTTCATCGAATCGAGAAAGTCATCCATATCTCCAATGAAAAGTATTTTGAGCAATTGCGACAACAATGGAACTAAGCCACGCCCCTTTTTTTTTCCTTTTTGCTCCATTTTTTTGTGCTCATTTCATTTCATGTCATGTGTGTGTTCATTTTATATAATTCTTGTTGTTTTGTTTTTTGGATGGGTAAAAAATACGAAATTGAATTTTCGAAATAGGATTTTTTTTTTGAAAAAAAAAGAGCTCGTTCATTTTTTATGTATGTATTTAGCTCTTTTTTTTTGCGATTTCCGGCATTTTTCCCCTTTTCGCTCCAATCCGTCTCAAAATTTCGATTCAGCTGCTGAAAATGCACAACTCGACGTTCACTTTTAATTGCTCGGAGATGCTCGAAATTTCCGAGTCACCATTTCTCATCTCGGTTTTATCCATAAATTCGGTGATTTGTGTGATGGGCGTGTTTTGTTTGGTGTATTCGTGGAAGGTGATGGGTGACTCGAAGTTGATGCATTTCAACCTGAGATTGTTGTTGAAGTTGCATTGTGCGGCGTTGATGCTGCATTGTGTGCCAAGGTGAGTTGGATGGACCCTAGGGGACCTAATGGGGTTTCTGTTAGACGCAGGGGTCTTCTAGTGAGCCCACGAGCTTTATGGGAGGTCTAAAACCCCGACGATTGGTCTAGGATCCTTCTGGTAGCTTCTTGGGTCTTTTAATCAGTTCAGAGATTTTCTGGTAGGTCCAGGAGCCATCTGGTAGGTTCAGGGATCTTCTGGTGGGTCCAGGAGCCTTTTGGTGAGCCCTGAAGATTTTAAATAGGCCCAGGGGTCTTCTGGAAGGTCTAGGAGCTTTTTTATGGGTCAAGGTGCTTTCTGGTAAGTCTAGGAGCCTTCTAGTAGGTCCAGGAGCCATCCAGGTAAGCCTAGGAGCTTTTTAGGAGGCCCAGAAGCTCTATGGTTGGTCTGGAGGCTTTCTAGTAGGTCCATGAGTCTTATGGTAGGTCCAGGGGCCTTCTGGTAGCTCCAGGGGTCATGTGGTATATCCAGGAGCTTTTTGGTAGGTCTAGGAGCATTCTGGTTGCTCCAGAAGCTTTCTGTGAGGTCATTGTGCCTTCTGATAATATCAGGAACTTTTTGGTTAGTTCGGGTGGCCTCCTGCTAATCCCAGAAGTCTTTTGGTGAGTCCAGATACCTTCTGGTAGGTCCAAGGCTCATCTCGGACCTTCAGGAAAGTTCTTGGGTTCTTCTGGTGGTTCAGAAGCCTTTTGTTGAACCCTGGAGCATTCAGGTAGGTCCTGCTAAGCCCAGAAGTCTTTTGGTAGACCAAGGGGGCTTTCTGGTAGATCCACGGATATTCTGGTAGGGACAAGAGCGTTCTAAGAAACCCAGGAGGTTTTTGAGAAATCCAGAAGCCCTATGGTTGGTCTAGGGGCTTTCTAGTAGGTCCAGGAATCGTGTGGTAGGTCTAGGAACCTTCTGGTAGGTATAGGAGCTTTCTAGTAGGTTCAGGAGCCATTCTGGTAAGCTCAGGATTTTTTTTAGGAGGTGCAGAAGCCCTATGGTTGGTCTAGGGGCCTTCTCATAACCCCAGTAGTCTTCTGGGAGCCTCCTCCTAGACCCTGAGGTCAGGAGACCTCACAATGACGTCTATCTAGGTTGGATTAGTTTGACATACAAGCACACATGCATTAGTTAATGCTCAATTAATTGAAAGAGCAAAGGGCTCACTCTGCGCAGATCATAGTTCAACTTTCAATTTCTTGCAAATTGAGAACTTTGTTTAGGATTCTGAATAGTTCTTCAGAAATCTGATTCTTCAAGGACTTTTTTCTAGTTGACGTCAATGTTTTTTTTCAGAAATATTTATTTAGTCATAGGGCATCTATGAAGGCTTCAGAAGGCTTCAAGACTTCAGAATCTCATATGGACTTTTTGAGAGGATTCAAAAGTTTATTATGACTTCTGAAATCATTCAATAGATTAAAGGAAAATTCAGAAGTTCACAGAAACCTTCAAAATCTCCCAAAAGCTTCTGGATTTTGAATTTTTCAAAAAACATCTCTCAAATTGTCCAAAATTCCGTCCAGAGACAATACGAGATAATTGTATGTTATTTTTCTTTCAAATTTTTGCATTTTTATTTTTCAAAATTTTGCAGAAGAAAAAAGGAGCTAATTGTTTTCACAGCAAAAAACATCCCCTCGGGACTTTTACTCATTTTAAAACGATCGAAAATCACCTAAAATGAGGGGCTTCAGAAGATAATTCCGAGGATTTTTAGGCAATTCTAAAGGTTTTCAGAGGTTTTTGGAGAAAATGTGAAATTGTGGTGGGTTTTGAGAAGTTCTGCAATGATATATAGACTTCTGAAAATGTCATTGACTTTTAGAAGACTTCAGAATCTTACAGAAACTTCTAGAAGGCTTCAGAATCCTATAGAATTCTCCAGTAGGCTTCAGAATTCTCACAAAGGCTTCTAGATGACGTCAGAATCTCGTAAAAGCTTCCTGAAGACTTCAGATACTCATCGAAGCTTCGAAATTTTATAGAAGCTTCTAGAAGGCTTCAGAATGTCACTGTGTCTTCTAAGAGCATTCAGAATCTCTTATATGCTTCTTAAAAGTTTTAGAACGTCATAGAATCACGCATAGGATTTCAGAAGGCTTCAGAATTTTATAGAAAATTTTACAAAACTTCAGGTTCTCATAAAAGCTTCAAAAAATCCTCATAGTGACATCTAGATAACGTCAGAAACGCATAAAAGGTTCTACAACACTTCAGAATCTCACAGCAAGATCTACAAGACTTCAGAATGACATAGAAGATTCTGAAGGCCTTCACAACGTCACAACAATTATTAGGCGACTTCAGAACTCCACCGTGGATTCTAGAAGGGTTCAGAGTCTCATAGAAGCTTCAAGAAGGCTTCTGTATCTTGAAACGGTTTCTAGTAGGCTTCTGAATATTATGGACGCTTCTAGAAAATTTCAGAACCTTACGGTGGTTACTAAAGTATTTCAGAATCCCGTGGTGCCTTTTAGAAAGCTTCAAAATCTCATAGCTAATTCTAGAAAACTCCAGAATCTTACAGATTCATCTAGAGTGCTTCAGAATACTATCTCTGCTTTTAGAGTACGTCATAATTTCATAGAAGGCTTCAGAGTCTCATTGCACTTTCTATAAGGCTTCAAAATCTCACAGCATCATCTGGAGTACTTCAGAATCTCGTAGAATCTTCTAGAACGCTCCAGAATCTTACAGCGGCTTCCAGAAGCCTTCAGAATCCCACAGCGTCATCTAAAGCTCTTCACAACATCATGATGCGTTCTAAAAAGAGCTATGAACTTCTAAAAAACTCCAAAACCTCATAAAATATTTCCCGACAAATTTTTGTTCTTTAGAACTTTTATCACTCCCCATGGATCTTGAACTAGGATCTACAGTACCCTCTACGAAAAACACCACATTTTTTAATCTATCAAAATATCCCCAAAATTTTCTCAAAATAATCAAATATTACCGCAAAAAAAAAACAAGACAAACAGAAAGTGCATTTCCCCCCAAAAGGGACCTATAAAAAAACAAAACAATTTTTTTTTAAAGATTTTTCCTGCACACAATCGATCTATGGTACTACTTCAGCACTACAAATTGCTATGAAATGCAGCCAGGTTCTATCAGGTAGGTAATCTACAGTAATCTACAGTAAGATACGCAGGTTCTTTCCAGATGCTTCGTCCTTCGATTCCCCTACATGTTCGGTATGATTCTGTCGAGTACCACAACGATCTTCTTGCTCATCGAGCGCTGTTTTGCCACGTGTAAGAGCAAAACCTATGAGCACGGCTATAAATACATTGGAATTATCATAGTTGTGGCTCAGATTGTGTGCTCACTTCTCTTGATGATCTCAGTGTTTCATGAGTACGATTTCAATGAGCCCCATTATTATTGCTCGGTGAGCTCTGATTGTGAGCCCTGAAAATGGGGGGATTTTCAGAGTTTATCGATTCGGTCGCCAATGTGGGTGATTGTGCCGGAGGTGTGTATCATGTCAATGCAGTTGATCGCCAGGGTTTTTAATAGGATCTTGTTGCGGATTAATAAGGTGAGATTGGGGCCAATCTGGCATGGGAATAGGCCCGATTTTGGCCTATGAACTTAGTCTTAGGGTTATAAAGAAGCTTATTGGATAAGCTCAAATATGATTCGTTAACCACAAGAGCGAGTCCGATAACTAGGGATGTAGGTTGGGAAATCACTCCTGTAAGTGGGCCTAATCTGATCTACAAACCTGCTAGACTTGGATTGATAGTTGTCTTTCTTAGTCCAGTGAATGAATTAGATAAATATGCTCAATCTGACCCAGAACTAGATAAATGTCCGCAATTAGGTCGAATTCTAGATAAATGTGATAAATCAGGCCTAGAACTAGATAAGTGTGCTCAATCTGACCAAGATCTAGATAAATGTGCTCAATTTGGTCTAGAACTAGATAAATGTGCTCAATATCGTCTAGATCTAGATAAATGTGATTAATCAGGCCTAGAACTAGACAAATGTGCTCAATCTGGCCTATCTAGATAAATGTGCTCAAGTCTCATCTTTTAGGAATAGGTATGTATGTATAGAGCCAATCTGAATCTGATCTTGGCTAGATACGAGATTGATCAGGTCGGTAAGTGGGCTTATTCTGACCTTTGAACGTATCAAACTTGGATTGAAAATAGACTGTCTTCAGGCTTATAAGAGAACTCAATGGATAACCTTATCTAGCCTGAAAACGGGCTGGATCAGGTTCAAAATTGGCCCTATTCTGACCTTTAAACGTATCAAACTTGGACTGAAAATAGGCTTTTTTTAAGGCTTATAAGAGAACTCAAAAGATAGGCCTTATCTGGATTGAAAACGGGCTGGATCAGGTTCAAAATTGACCCTATTCTGACCTTTGAACGTATAAAACTTGGACTGAAAACAGACCACATTTAGGTTCATTAAAAAACTCAAGAGATGAGCTCAATCTGGCCTAGAAACGGGCTGGATCAGGTTCAAAATTGGCCCTATTCTGACCTTTAAACGTATCAAACTTGGATTGAAGACAGACCACATTTAGGCTTATTAGGAAACTCAAGAGATGAGCTTAATCTGGCCTAGAAACGGGCCTGATCAGGGTCATCAATGGGCTTACTAGAAGCTTACTACTAACGGCTTTTAGGTCAAATCTGGTTGGACCTATATTAGACCCTACCGAGTTTCAATAAGGTCTGTATGAAGGCCTGGTCCAGTTCATAAAGGGATCCTATACATATAACAACATTTCCAATGTTCTCTGAAAAGCCACAAAAAAATAAATCTGTGTATTTTGCTCGCATATTTTTTTTCGCCAAAGGATCATATTTCATGTTATTTATTATTCTCTATTCAGTGTAAATAAAGGTTTAGCGAGGTCTAAAAAAATTCTGAAAATGGAGATTTGGGTCCAACATGTTCAATTTCTATGTTTCAGACAATCCGCACCAAGTCTTTCACCTCAACACTGAGCAATCGGTTTCAAATCGAGTCGAATCTTCGAAATATCCGACTCGTCCAGTCATTCACGATTTGCGATCTTCTCTTCGTTTTCACATGTTTCATCGCATCCGCCCCAATTCACTATCATTCACCAAATATGGCGCGAGCAACATATCACGCATTGGTGGAGGTTGTACACTTTGTTCCAACTTATTCCATCATTATGCCATTGTATTTATGGGTGTATACGAAGAAGGTTGGTTGGTACCTAGTGGGTACACTTCTAGAAGTGATAACCTGAAAATTAAGCCTTGGTTCAAGAATTTAAAGGATCTAGGATCGGGCACTAGTCTTCTAAACTTCAGGTTGATATGAGTGACTTTCTGATTCTGGAAGGCTGATTCTGAAATTTCCCACCTGAGATTCAGGTCCGATTCGGGAAGGTTCTTCTTAAATTTTGTTCTAATCCGATTTTTGGGTCCAATTTAAAGAAATTTGAAAAATAGGACCAGTCGTTTCAGAGAAATCCATTTTTTTTGGTCCCAAAAAAAAAGAGTTTCTTACCTTGGGACTTCAGAATTCATTTGAAATGTAAAAACCTGTAAATTACTGGATGTGACCTCATAAACTAGATCCAGTAAATTCAGAATCTAATAACAAAAATTTTGACTCCAAAATCGGAGGTTAAAAAATATACCTCAATGTTTTCAAGTTTAGAATATACATATGTACATAGAAAGTTACTGAGCAAATAAAGTAAACTTCTGGGATTCAGAAGTTGATCTCCAACCCCGTGAATCCAGTCTCCAAACAGAAGATCCCCGATTTTTCCAGCAACGCGACAATGCCGTCACAACCCTACAAGCCGCCCTTTCCGCCTCTCCCGATTGCTATTTCGAGATCCTCAACGACCAATTGAGTATGACGAGGAAAAAACGCAATTTTTTCCGCCGTAGCTAATAAAGAAGATAACACTTTTTCGTTTATTTTGCTGATAAATTTGTATATTTGCATCATTCTACATAGTTTGAACCTTTGAATTCGTCAAATTTTCATAACTCCGCTCAAAATGGTCCGTTTGGTCCCACATTTTGCATAATTGTGCTCAAAAATATTATTATTTACAGTTTTTGTCAGAAAATATCGTCAAAAATAAATTTCTGGACTTTTTTTGACTCAAAATTTCCAATCCCCAGAGAAAATATTTCTAGGAACTTTTGCAGATCGATTTTATTTTTGTTTTTATGACTATTTTTCGGGAAATTTAGTAAAAATGAAGAGTTCCTAATTTTTAAAAATTTATCTACTTTTTCATTAAAAAAAAGTGTTTTCATCATCTCATCCGAAAAGCATTCTCTAGGGAAAAAATTATCATTTTCTCAAAAAAATAAAAATTTTCAGAGAATTCATTTTCAGACTTTGAATTTTTCAGATATGGTCCTAGAAAACCTGGAGCATATTAATGATACGTTTGAACCCAACTGTGCAAAATATGAGGCCGAACCTACAATTTTGAGCGGAGTTATGACCATATAACCAAAAGGATAGCACCCTCTGGTCAAAAAATCAAAATTTTCAGAGAAATCATTTTCAGAATTTCAATTTTTCAGATTTGGTCCTAGAAAACCTGGAGCACATTACTGATACTCTTAAGCCAACTGTATAGAATATGGGCCCAAATGGAGCATTTTGAGCCGAGTCATGACCATATAACCAAAAGGATAGCACTCTCTAGTCAAAAAATCAAAATTTTCAGAGAATTCAATTTCATACTTTTAATTTCTCATATATGGTCCTAAAAATACTGGAGCACATTACTGATACCTTTGAGCCCAACTGTGCAAAATATGGGCCCAAATGGAGCATTTTGAGCCGAGTTATGACCATATAACCAAAAGGATAGCACTATCTAGTCAAAAAATCAAAATTCTCAGAGAATTCAATTTCGGACTCTTGATTTTCCAGATATGGTCCTAAAAATACTGGAGCACATTACTGATATTCTTGAGCCCAACTGTGTAGAATATGGAGCCAAACGGAGCATTTTGAGCCGAGTTATGACTATATAACCAAAAGGATAGCACTCTCTAGTCAAAAAATCAAAATTCTCAGAGAATTCAATTTCAGACTCTTGATTTTCCAGATATGGTCCCAGAAAACATGAAGCACATTACTGATACCTTTGAGCACAATTGTATAGAATATGGGCCCAAATGGAGCATTTTGAGCCAAGTTATGACAATTTAACCAAAGAGGTGTAGATTTTTGATCGCTACAGTACTCCTACAGTACTCCTACAGTACTCCTACAGTACTCCTACAGTACTCCTACAGTATTCGGACAATACTCCGACAGTAATATCTTTTCTGATTGAATTTTTTGATTTATCTACTTTTTCTTTAAAAAATAGTGTTTTTCACCATCTCAGAAGCACTCTCTAGTCAAAAAATCAAAATTTTCAGAGAAATCAATTTCAGATTCCTAATTTTTCAGATAAAGCCCTACAAAATCTGGAGCATATTACAAATACCTTTGAGCCCAACTGTGCAAAATATGGGCCCAAATGGAGCATTTTGAGCTGAGATATGACCATATAACCTAAAGGGTAGCACACTCTAGTCAAAAAATCAAAATTTTCAGAGAAGTCATTTTCAGACTTTTAATTCTCCAGATATGCTCCTACCAAACCCAGAGCACATTACTGATACCTTTGAGCACAACTTTGCAAAATATGGGGCCAAACGGAGCATTTTGAGCCAAGTTATGACCATATAACCAAAGCGGTGTAGACTTTTGACCGCTACAGTACCCCTACAGTACTCTTACAGTACTGCTACTGCAATATATCATACATCCAAGTCTGATCTTTGAAGTATGTGTGTTCGCAAAGAACCTTCGAAAACAAATAACATGTGTTAGTGGTTTGATCTTTCTCTGCCTCTCTGCACCCTCTCCTCTCTCACCTAGTATATAAGCGCTGTCATTTTTTTTCTTTGTTCAATGATCATCTGGCCGAGAAAACCAACTGATTTCTCTTTCATTTTTCTTTTTTTCTCTATGTCTCTCATAGAGAAAAATAGCTTTTTTTTCAACGTGACCCATTTTTATTATTATTTTAAAACACTTTTTTCATTTTAATTTTCAATTTCCAGAAAAAATGGCGCTGACGAAAATTGCAATAATTGGAGAGGGAGTTGTTGGATGCTCCACAGCTCTGCAAATCCTCCAAACCATCCCGAACACCCAAGTGACCGTCCTATCAGACCGGCCTTTTGAGAAGACTTGTAGTGCGGGCCCGGCCGGCCTGTTCCGGATCGATGAGCCCGAAAACAATCCGTACGGCAAGATCACATTCAAGTGGTTCGAGCATTTGTACAAGACGAGGAAGGGCGATGAGACGGGCGTGAAGTTGCTCTCCGGACATATTCAGAGCGATTCGAAGGAACGATTGTTGAAGCAGCAGGCGGCGTATGGCGATATTGTATATAATTTCAGATTTTTGGAGGAGAGGGAGATTCAGGGAATGTTTCATGAACCTTCCAAGTGAGTTGGGCTCTTTTTTTTGGGTTTGAGCACAGCTTGTGCTGAAATTACAGCACCACAGGGTCTCTTGAAATACATTACCCTAAAATTAGGGTTCTTGAAAATACAGTATCTTCGGGTTCCTGAAATTACAGTACCTTAGGAATGTCTGAAATTACAGTACCATAGATAGGGTTCCTGAAATTACTATACCACAGAATCTTTGAATGTACAGTACCATAGATAGGATCCCCGAAATTACAGTACCTAAGAGGTTCTTGGAATCACAGGACCATTGGGTTTCTATGAGTTACAGTACCTTTATGGTTCCTGTAAATTACAGTACCATAGGGGTTTCTATAAACTACAGTAGCATATGATTAGTGCAATTACAGTACCACAGGGTTCTTAAAATGGAGAGTACCATAGGGTTCCTGAAATTACAGTACCTCACGCCTGTCTGAAATTACAGTACCATATGGTTTTGGAAACCACAGTAATCTAGGTCTAGCTCAAAAAATACAGTACTTCGGTAGCCAAGGTTCAGGAGCTACAGTACTATTGTTTCACAAAATATTGTAGTTAAGGTCTAGAGGCTACAGTACTCCATGGTTCTCGAAACTACAGTACTATAGGGTTCTAAAGAATGACAGTATGACGGGGTTTCTAAAAATACAGTACCTTGGGCATGTCTGAAATCACAGTACCACAGGGTTCTTAAAAATAACAGTACCACAAGATCTCTGAAATTACAGTACCCGAAAGGATCCCTAAAATTACAGTACTCTCAAAGGATCCCTAGAATTACAGTGCCCTGAAAGGATACCTAAAATTACAGTACCTTGAAAAGGATCCCTAAATTTACAGTACCCTGAAAGGGACCATAAGACTACAGTACTGTGAAAGGATCCCTAAAATTACAGTACCCTGAAGGGATATCTAAAATTACAGTACCCTAAAAGGGACTCTAAGATTGCAGTACTCTCAAAGGATACCTAAAATTACAGTACCCTGAAGGGATATCTAAAATTACAGTACCCTAAAAGGGACTATGAGATTGCAGTACTCTCAAAGGATACCTAAAATTACAGCACCCTGAGAGAATCTCTAAAACTACAGTACCCTGAAAGGATCTCTAAAATTACAGTACCCTAAGAGGGACCCTAAGATTACCGTACTCCGAGAGGATCCCTAAAATTACAGTACTCTGAAAGGATCCCTAAAATTACAGTGCCCAGTTTCCTAGGTACCTACAGTAACCCTACACATTTCCAGATACTGTATCCATTACACTGCTTACGCATCAGAAGGCAACAAATATGTGCCATTTTTGAAAAAGGAGATTCTTGAAAAAGGTGGACTATTTCAACAACAAGAAGTCAAATCTCTTGATGAGGTGAGCCCCCCTCCCTTTAAAAGTACAGTACCCTGAAACCCAAATTGTAAATTCCAGGTGGCTGACGCGAACTATGACGTCATTGTCAATTGCGCGGGTCTAAATGGTGGTAAACTAGCCGGCGATGATGATACAGTATACCCGATTCGTGGTGTAATTCTCCAGGTCGATGCACCATGGCATAAGCACTTTATGTATCGGGATTTTGCCTGTTTTAGTATCCCGAAGTGAGTTTTTTTTGCAAGCTAATTTTGGTGTATAAAATTTGGTGCATAAGTTTTGGTGTATAAAATTTGGTGCATAAGTTTTGGTGTATAACATTTGGTGCATAAGTTTTGGTGAGTAAAATTTGGTGCACAAATTTTAGTGTATAAAATTTGGTGCATAAGTTTTGTTGAGTAAAATTTGGTGCATAAGTTTTGGTGTATAAAATTTGGTGCATAAGTTTTGGTGTATAAAATTTGGTGCATAAGTTTTGGTGTATAACATTTGGTGCATAAGTTTTGGTGAGTGAAATTTGGTGCATAAGTTTCGGTGTATAAAATTTGGTGCACAACTTTTAGTGTATAAAATTTGGTGCATAAGTTTTGTTGAGTAAAATTTGGTGCATAAGTTTTGGTGTATAAAATTTGGTGCATAAGTTTTGGTGTATAACATTTGGTGCACAAATTTTGGTATATAAAATTTGGTGCATAAGTTTCGGTGTATAAAATTTGGTGCATAAGTTTTGGTGTATAAAATGTGGTGCATAAGTTTAGGTGCATAAAACTAGGTGCATACGTTTCGGTGTATAAAATTTGGTGCACGAATTTTGGTGTATAAAATTTTTAACATTTCAGAGAAGATACAGTTGTTGTTGGCTCGGTGAAACAGGATAATCGATGGGATTTGGAGATCACCGATGAGGATCGGAACGATATTCTGAAGCGATATATCAAATTGCATCCTGGAATGAGAGAACCGAAAATTGTGTCCGAGTGGAGTGCGTTGAGACCAGGGAGAGCATCGATTCGAGTTGAGAAGCAGACTAGAAAGAGTCAGAGTGGAAAAGATTATACGGTCAGTAGAAAGGGTGGCCTAAAAAACCAACTAGACCACTGTGACCTAACTTTGATAGCCTAGAAATCCAACAGGATCCCTGTGGCCTAGGTTTTATGGCCTAGAAAATCGGCAAGATCACCGTGGCCGAGATTAGATGCCTAGAAAATCAACAAGATCACTGTGGCCTAGGTTTTATGGCCTAGAAAATCGGCAAGATCACCGTGGCCGAGATTAGATGCCCAGAAAATCAACAAGATCACTGTGGCCGAAGTTTGATGGCCTAGAAATCAAACAAGATCACTGTGACCTAGGTTTGATGGCCTAGAAAACCAACAAGACTTATGTTGGCGAGGTTTGGTGGCCTAGAAATCCAAAAAAATTCACTTTGGCATAGGTTTCATGGCCTAGAAATTCAACAAGGTTCATGTGGCCGAAGTTTGATGGCCGAGGAAGCCAACAGGATCTCTGTGACCGAGGTTTAGTGGCCTAGAATACCAACAAGGTCACTGTGGCCTAGGTTTGATGGCCTAGAAAACCAATAAGATCACTGTGATCTAAGTTTTTGATGACCTAGAATACCAACAAGATCACTGTGGCCTAGGTTTGATGGCCTTGAGAACCAACAAAGTCCTTGTGGTCTAGGTTTGATGGCCTAGAAAACCAACAAGATTACTGTGGCCTAGGTTTGATGGCCTTGAGAACCAACAAAGTCCTTGTGGTCTAGGTTTGATGGCCTAGAAAACCAACAAGATTACTGTGATCTAAGTTTTTGATGACCTAGAATACCAACAAGGCCGCTGTGGCATATATTTTAAGGCCTAGAAAACCAACAAAGTCCTTGTGGCATAGATTTTGTGACCCAGAGAACCAACCTGACCCGCTTTGGCCTAAGTTTGATGGCCTAGAAAACCAAAAAGGTCACTGTGGCCTAGGTTTGATGACCTAGAAAATCAACAATGTTCGCGTGGCCTAAGTTTTATGGCCTAAAAAACCAACAAGATCACCGTGGCCGAAGTTTGATGGCCGAGAAAACCAAATAAATTTCTATGGCCTAACCTGGTGACCTAGAAATCCAAAGCTATCACTGTGGCCTAGATTTGATGGTCTAGGATACCAACAAGGTCACTGTGACCTATGTTTTATTGAGGTTTCATTTCAAACTTCAACCTAAAGGTGAGCCATATGTTCAAATGTGAAACTCCTGTACCCATCCCATCCACAACCATCAATATTTGTTTCAGGTAATCCACCACTACGGTCACGCAAGCAACGGCTTCACCCTCGGCTGGGGAACCTCTGCCAAAGTCGTCGAACTCATCCAACAATCATTGCAACATTAAATCTGCTCCACAGCTGGTCTCATGTTTTTTTTTGCAGATGTAAAATATAAAGAATGAATTTTGTTTTTTTTTTTTGCTGTACGCCCTCAATTTTTGATGGAAAAAAGCTTTCAGAGCACATGCTTTCAGAAAATGTCGTTTTCATTTCATTTTTATTGGATTTGGATCTCATTTTTTGACCTATTATCGGATCTAGTAGGATTACTGTACATCCAGCAATGACCTGCAAACAGTTGACCTGTTTTATCTTGGCAGCATTTGTTAGTTGTGCAATTTTAACCCTATTCATCACTTTGCTCTTTAATGGACCTTTGGATCAGCTCTTCTCATATAGGAATACGAAACAAGTAGCTCATGTATATCCCTGTGATGCTCAAAAATGTGAGCACCTAAGGATTCAGATCAAGAAGTTCAAACTTCACTGGAATGCTCTAGATGCTCAAGAAGCAACGGAGCACTGCGCAGCGTATCAGGTAAGCGTTGAGCTACATAGTTATGCAAAATTGAGCAACTTTCAGAAATGCCTCCAGGAGCTCGAGTGCTTTAAAGAATCGGGAACTATCCTTAAATTAGAGGGAGATTGTGAGAAGTACAAACTGGCTCTGGATGTTTTTGGACCTTGTCGAGAGCAGGTAGGAGCTCATTGGATTATTTTTGTAGCTCAAAATTTTGCAGCTCAGAGAGAAGGCTGGAGCCAGTGAGCCATCTTGTCTGAAATTCTTGGAGAATGAAGAAGCGGTGAGTTATAGCTAGAAAAATGCCAGATGGACGTTTTGGTTTTCTAGGCCATCAAAACTAGGCCACAGGGATCTTTTTGATTTTATAACTAGGCCATATGAATTTAGTTGGTTTTCTAGGCCATTAAATTGAGGTGACGAGAGCCTTGTTGGCTTTCTAGGTCATGAAACTTCGGCCACAAGGGTCTTGTTGATTTTCTATGTTACCTAGGCCATATTTATCTTGTTGGCTTTCTAGGTCATCAAACTTGGGCCAAATAAACTTAGTCGGTATTCTAGGCCATCAAATTAAGGTGACAGGAGCCTTGTTGGCTTTCTAGGCCATGAAACTTAGGCCAAATAAACTTAGTCGGTTTTCTAGGCCATTGAATTGCGGCATGATGAGCTTTGTTGCCTTTCTAGGCCATCAAATCTAGGCCATTGAACTTAGGTCACAGGGTTCTGTTGGTTTTCTAGGCCATATGTATGTTGTTGGTTTTCTAGGCCATATAAATTAGGCCACAGGGATCTTGTTGATTTTATAACTAGGCCAAATGAACTTAGTTGGTTTTCTAGGCCATTAAATTAAGGTGACGAGAGCCTTGTTGGTTTTCTAGGTCATGAAACTTCGGCCACAAGGGCCTTGTTGATTTTCTAGGTTACCTAGGCCATATTTATCTTGTTGGCTTTCTAGGTCATCAAACTTAGGCCAAATAAACTTAGTCGGTATTCTAGGCCATCAAATTAAGGTGACAGGAGCCTTGTTGGCTTTCTAGGCCATGAAACTTAGGCCAAATAAACTTAGTCGGTTTTCTAGGCCATTGAACTGCGGCATGATGAGCTTTGTTGGCTTTCTAGGCCATCAAATCTAGGCCATTAAACTTAGGTCACAGGGTTCTGTTGGTTTTCTAGGCCATATGTATGTTGTTGGTTTTCTAGGCCATATAAATAAAGTCACAGAATCTCACTGGTCTAGGTCATTGAACTTAGGACATAGTATGGGTCTTGTTGGTTTTCTAGGTCATAACTATCTTATTGTTTTTCTAGGCCATGAACATAGACCACAGTGATACCTCTGTAATCAACCCCAGTACAGTATACCTGATCAACGCTGGTATTAGCCATAAATCAATCACCAACACGCGCTCTATTGAGAATTTGTTTTTAGTCCAAGCTGCACAGGTGATTAATGTTGATATCAGAATGGAAATTTACGAGGCAAATATCTCATGATGTCAAATTTTTTATAAATGATATAATTGATATTAGAACATATTTGGTACAGTACCACAACTTTGAAGAAGAAGCTCCCCCTAGAGACCTACAGTAACCCATGTATACATTATTCCAGATATGTCGAAACCCCCAAGCCAACCGCAAATGCTTACGCAAAGAGATCAACGCAACATGCGGCACCGCAGCCTTCCAGATAATCAAACCTCTTCTCCCAGTCCACTTTGATTGTTGATTCATCTCACTTTTTCCATTTTTTCCCTGCCATGTTTTGTCGGATACTGCCCGATATAATTACTATTTTCGCCAGCGCCATCTTCTTTTTCTTCTTCTTCTTATTATTTTTAATTGTATATACATACACATCGAGTGAGCAACTCCGCATTTTCTTGAAAATAAATAAGCTATGCTGCTGATTCGGGTCCTGACACGATTGATGTGTTGTCTGTTTTGGGTGCTGGTATTTTTGATCGCCGTGGTCGGCATTGTGTATTTGAGCCTTTTCTGTTTGGTGAGCAACGTGGCGGTTTGCAGTATCGAGGACCGGCTACGATTAGAGCATTGTTTACCGGTAGGTTTAGGAATGAAGGGGGAGGAGGGGGGGGAGGTCAGAAGGGTACTATATCAAATCTCTTCACAGTCTCGTTGTCTAGTTTCTGTGTGTCTCTTCAATACGCACACTCTCTAGTTGTCTAGTTTCTCTGCGTATATCTATGTATCTCTAGTTATTTAGCTTCTCTGTGTCTCTTCTCTCTTGTATATGAGATTTCTATGTGTCTCTCTCTCTTTCTCTCTCTCTCTCTCTCTCTCTCTCTCTCTCTCTCTCTCTCTCTCTCTCT
>LR551537.1:18039-59383 GCA_900536415.3 Caenorhabditis sp. 38 MB-2015
TCATAGTTATATGCTCTCTTATCTACAATTTTACTCTGCGTCTCTTTTTGTCTCATACTCCCTCATAATCTAAACCTCTTCAAAATGCACACTCTCTAGTTGTCTAGTTCCTCTGTGTCTCTTAAGGATACATACTCTCTAGTCACTGTATTTCACTCTCGTTGTCTATACCTCTTACTCTCTAGCTGTCTACTTTTCTAGTTACTCTGTGTCTCTCATAGTTATATGCTGTCTTATCTACAATTTTACTCTGCGTCTCTTTTTGTCTCATACTCCCTCATAATCTAAACCTCTTCAAAATGCACACTCTCTAGTTGTCTAGTTCCTCTGTGTCTCTTAAGGATACATACTCTCTAGTCACTGTATTTCACTCTCGTTGTCTATACCTCTTACTCTCTAGCTGTCTACTTTTCTAGTTTCTCTGTGTCTCTCATAGTTATATGCTCTCTTATCTACAATTTTACTCTGCGTCTCTTTTTGTCTCATACTCCCTCACAATCTAAACCTCTTCAAAATGCACACTCTCTAGTTGTCTAGTTCCTCTGTGTCTCTTAAGGATACATACTCTCTAGTCACTGTATTTCACTCTCGTTGTCTATACCTCTTACTCTCTAGCTGTCTACTTTTCTAGTTTCTCTGTGTCTCTCATAGTTATATGCTCTCTTATCTACAATTTTACTCTGCGTCTCTTTTTGTCTCATACTCCCTCATAATCTAAACCTCTTCAAAATGCACACTCTCTAGTTGTCTAGTTCCTCTGTGTCTCTTAAGGATACATACTCTCTAGTCACTGTATTTCTCTCTCGTTACCTACGCCTCTTTCAAACAACACACTCTCTAGTTGTCTAGTTTCTCTGTGTCTCTTCACGTTACATGCTCTCTAGTCACTGTCTATCTCTCCGTCTCTTTAAATAGCAAAGTCTATCTATCTCTCTCTCTAGCTGTCTTGTTCCTCTGTGTCTCATCATTTTACATACTCTCTGGTCAAAACTTTTCTCTACGTCTCTTCCAGGCGTGTCCTATATCTCGTCGCTTTTCTCTCTGCGTCATCTCAAGTTAGCATACTGTTACGTTACCTAGATAGTGTTTCTCTGTGTCTCGTCAAACTGCCCACTCTCTCGCTATCTAGTTTCTCTACACCCTCCTCTAACCACACACTCTCTCCCAACAATGTGTTCTCCCTAATTCTCTTGAACTATGATTTTTCCCCCAATTTTTCTTCAACTGACGTTCTGAAACAAGAACCTTGTATGTATAAACAAACACAAAAATATAATAAACATATGATTTTTCGGGAATAATTGAACTTATAGAATATAACATGTACTTTGACAAAAAAAATCATCCAACCGACATGTCACGGGTTGATCCATGAGGTATGGTATCTGTGTCTTTGTTTCTTGGCGTCTCTCTTCTTTTCGTGCTCTCTAAAGTATTAAATATGGGCGTGGCTTCTTCTTTTTGCTCTGAAAGTGTTATATAACATTGAAGATCAGTTTCAAGTGCAACATTGTGAGCATAATGTTCCCCATTAGAGTTCTATTATTTGTCCCTTTGATATTCTGCTTCAAGAGAGCCCTGGTTTACCAAGAAGCTCAATACTTTATGGACAACGTCGTTGCTCTGACCGAAGCTGATTATGCAAGTGAATTATTCAATAAATTCGAGGAGAGCTTCATTTTCAAAGACTGCGAAACTCAATTATGGAAGAGTGATTTTATCAAAGCTTACTTGAAGAATCCAAGTTTTACACCCTTTTCGAGCCATCCGGTGAGCCATGCTTTGAGAAAAGCGGGCGATTGGAATGATATTGAGATGACGGTGAATACCAGCTATAAGAAGTTCAATTTTAAGATTCGACGGACTTCGGAAAATTATGATTTTAAGTTTTATTATGGGAGTATTGATGATTGTGAATGAATCTTTTTTTTTCTTTTCTGAAGGGTAGAAGACATTTAAAACTATTAGAATCTCATAGAAGGCTTCAGAATCTCACAGAGACTTCTAGAAGACTTCAGAATCTTATGGAGACTTCTTGAAGAACTCAGAAGCTCATACAGACTTCTAGGAGGTTTCAGAAATTTATATAGTCTCTCCTAGATGATATCAGAATTTCATAGACTCGTCTATGAAATTATTAGAATCTCATAGAAGACTTCTAAAATTCTTCAGAATCTCATAGCAGCTTCTAGAAGACTCCAATCGGTCTGTAGATAACTTCAGAATCTCATGGCAGCTTCTAGAAGACTTCAGAATCTCAAAGAGACTTCTAGAAGGTTACAGAACTTTATAGTCTCTTCTAGATGACTTCAGAATTTCCAAGCAGCCTCTGGAAGTATTCTGATTCTCAGTGAAGGCTTCAGAATCTCATAGAGACTTTAAAAAACTTCAGAATCTTATAAATCCTTCTGGATTACTTTAGAATCTCGTAGAGACTTCTAGAATTTTTCAGAATCTCATAGCAGCTTCTAGAAGACTCCAACGGTCTGTAGATAACTTCAGATTCTCGTAGTAGCTTCTAGAAAACCTTAGAATCTCATGACAGCTTCTGGAATTCTTCAGAATCTTGCATCAGCTCTTAAATTGTTTCAGAATCTCATTAAAAACTTCAGAATTTTTTGCATAGGGGCTCTCAGAACATTTCCAAAACTTCTAGTTGATTCCAGATGACCAGAATCTCCGAGCAGCTTTTTGGAAGATTTCTGAATTTCATAGAAGGCTTCAGAATCTTCTAGCAGCTTCTAGAAAACTTCAGAATCTCATAGAGACTTTTGAAAAACTTCATAATCTCCTAAAAGGTTTTAGAATCTCATAGATACTTCTAGAAGACTTCAGAACATCATAATAAGCTTTTCGAAGATTCCAGAATCCCATATATACTTCTTGAAAATTTCAGAATCTCATAGGAGACTTCTAGAAGACTCTAGAATCTCATAGAAGCTTCTAGATGACTTTAGAATCTCATAAAAGCTTCAGCAAGAATCAAGAATCGCATGAAAGAAAGGCTTCAGAATCTCGAAGAAACTTCTAGAATACTTCAGAATCTCATAGAAAACTTCAGAATTTTGTAGCAGATTCTAGAAGATTTCAAAATCTCATTGAAGGCTTCAGAATGTCGTAAAAGCTTCTAGAAGACTTTAGAATCTCATAGAGACATCTAGATGATTTGAGAATTTCATAGAAGACTTATAGTAGCCTCACAAACTTCAAAACAACTTCTAGAAGACTTCAGAATCACATTGTTGATCTTTCGAATCCTACCATATCGATCCAGACAACCACGTGGAAATGGGCGTGTCGTTTTCTTCCAGCTCAGACCTTCCCACAACTCCCAGACTTCTATAAAATGTCTGGACCCCATCGTACCCCTAACCATGTCTCGAACCATTCTTCTTGTCATCGTCGTCTTCCTCCAACTCATCGTCTGCGAGAGGAAACTCGCACAACCATATCAAGATTCTAATGATGCCGTCCAGCTGCTCGTCGAGCTCAGCGGAAGAAATCGAATTGATCAGGTCAATCGATTCAACGGATCCTTCAAGTTCCACGAATGTATGAAAGTTTACACTCGGGAAGAATTTGTGGATCACTTTTTGCGAAATGCAAACTACAAACCATTTTCGAGTTGGTCCGTGAGCTGGGCACAATATGAGGCGGGAAGTCGGAAGAGGATCACGATGACAGTGAATGCGGGTGGCAAGAAGTTCAATTTCAAAACTAGAAGATCTTCTGAACAATTTAAATTGAAATTCTATTCTGGAGATATTTTATGTTAAATAAAGCTGGGGTTTTTTGACCAACCGACATTTGGCAGGTTTGGCCATATGCTGCATATGTTTTCTTTTCCAGAACATCACCATTCTCACCAATGAGATCAGCCAGCTCGACACCAATTCCACCAAATACCAAGATATTCATCATCTATGCAAAGATGTGCTGGTAAGTTCAAAGGAGAGTTAGAGAGTTAGAGAGTTAGAGAGTTAGAGAGTTAGAGAGTTAGAGAGTTAGAGAGTTAGAGAGTTAGAGAGTTGGAGAGTTAGAGAGTTAGAGAGTTAGAGAGTTAGAGAGTTAGAGAGTTAGAGAGTTAGAGAGTTAGAGAGTTAGAGAGTTAGAGAGTTAGAGAGTTAGAGAGTTAGAGAGTTAGAGAGTTGGAGAGTTAGAGAGTTAGAGAGTTAGAGAGTTAGAGAGTTAGAGAGTTAGAGAGTTAGAGAGTTAGAGAGTTAGAGAGTTGGAGAGTTAGAGAGTTAGAGAGTTGGAGAGTTAGAGAGTTAGAGAGTTAGAGAGTTAGAGAGTTAGAGAGTTAGAGAGTTAGAGAGTTAGAGAGTTAGAGAGTTAGAGAGTTAGAGAGTTAGAGAGTTAGAGAGTTAGAGAGTTAGAGAGTTAGAGAGTTAGAGAGTTAGAGAGTTAGAGAGTTAGAGAGTTAGAGAATTAGAGAGTTAGAGAGTTAGAGAGTTAGAGAGTTAGAGAGTTAGAGAGTTAGAGAGTTAGAGAGTTAGAGAGTTAGAGAGTTAGAGAGTTAGAGAGTTAGAGAGTTAGAGAGTTAGAGAGTTAGAGAGTTAGAGAGTTAGAGAGTTAGAGAGTTAGAGAGTTAGAGAGTTAGAGAGTTAGAGAGTTAGAGAGTTAGAGAGTTAGAGAGTTAGACAGTTAGACAGTTAGACAGTTAGACAGTTAGACAGTTAGACAGTTAGACAGTTAGACAGTTAGACAGTTAGACAGTTAGACAGTTAGACAGTTAGACAGTTAGACAGTTAGACAGTTAGACAGTTAGACAGTTAGACAGTTAGTTTTTCAGACATGTCTACATCCTATCAAATGTAAAACCAAAGCCAACGAATTCGAGTATGTTCGAGACTTTTGCCACGTCATCAGCACCCTCTCCTTCGAATCTGGGCATTGCTTCAAATCCCTAAGCACAACTGCCTGTCCGAGAGTTTTGTTCACTGTCAGCAAGTTTCAGCGAACCGCTGAACATTGTGAGAACTTGAGGAAGAATAGGCAATGTATATATCAAGTGGTGTCCAGGACATGTACTTCTGCGGATCTTTTGATGTTTCAGAGGTATTGGTTGATTATTAATGAGATTTTTAATTGTTCATAAAGTTATTTCATAATTTTGAAGACGTTATGTTATGTCTAGTCAGTAAGAATAAATTCGAAACGCTTTCTAGACTCCAATAAAATGGCTAGAAAACAGTGCTCCACGAAAAGAGTTCTTAGACACTTATACACCCCTTAGGCATTAAAATGTCAATATTAAGGGGTGAGTACTAATGAAACCACCCAAAATGTATGTCTAAGGAACCAGAATACTTAGCCTAACGAAACTTGGCAACAGGGTTAAGGACATTGTACTAACCTCAGAAAAAAAAAATGGGCGTCTAGGAATTACCTAGCCATTAATTACCTAGCGCCTAGGAATTACCTACCCATTAAAATGTCAAAATTAAGTGGTCAGTACTAATGAAACTACCCAAAATGCATATCTAAGAAACCAAGATACTTAGCCTAACCAAACTTGGCAAATGCGTTCAGGACACTACTAGTAACCCAGCAAAAAATTATGGGCGTCTACGATTACCCTAGCCACCCCCTAGGCTTTAAAATGTTAATATTAAGGGGTCACTACTAATGAAACTACCCAAAATGCATATCTCAGGAACCAAAATATTTAATCTAACCAAACTTGGCAAATGCGTTCAGGACACTACTGGTAACCCAGCAAAAAATTATGGGCGCCTACGATTACCCTAGCCACCCCCTACACTGCCCGTCATAAGTATAGATCCACCCCAAAATTTCACTGCATCGCGCCTGATTCAAGTTTTTAGGAAAAACCAAGTTGATATTCGGAAAGAACACGTAAAATTAGGTAGGAAAACTCATTTTTATTGGAAAATATGGAAAACTTGAAAAAATTTGAGAAAAAAACAAAAAAATGACATTTTGGAGCGCATCATAAGTATAGATCCACCTTCGGGATTACTGTAGAATTGAAAGTCTGCAGCACGAATTCGAAAATTTTCGAATATATGAACTTTTTTAAACTGTTTTCATTTGTTTTACGCTTTCCCTTTGCTCCTATCATGCCTCGTGGTTCGCATTTAACCGAACAAGAAAGAATCAACATTCTTGCCTTCAAAGAAGCTGGTTGGAGTAACCGGAGCATCGCAAAGCGCCTCAAAAGGTCCCATAAGTGTATCAATAGCTTCGTTGTCAACCCAGACCATTATAAAAACAACAAGAAGTCTGGTGCTCCAAAGAAACTCACTAAACGGGAAGCAAGAAATGTCATCCGATTGGCTTCAAACTCATTAAAGAGCTCCACAGACATCAAAAATGAGCTCAACCTGGATGTAAGCAATTCTACTATCTTGAGAACCATTCACCAATCGCCAAACATCGTTCGGGCTAAGATGATGTCCGCTCCACATCTTACGGATCAACACAGAGTCAATCGAATGAAGTTCGCAAGGACCATCATCAGAACTGATTGGTCAAAGGTAACTTTTTTTTCGCAAAAATGTTTTTAACTGTTGAATCCATCTGGACCATCAAGAGAGAACTTCTTTTCGTCAGAAAATATCACCTGAACGATTTATATGCAGAAGGAACGCCTAGGAATTACCTACCCATTAAAATGTCAAAATTAAGTGGTCAGTACTAATGAAACTACCCAAAATGCATATCTAAGAAACCAAGATACTTAGCCTAACCAAACGTGGCAAATGCGTTCAGGACACTACTGGTAACCCAGCAAAAAATTATGGGCGCCTACGATTACCCTAGCCACCCCCTAGGCTTTAAAATGTTAATATTAAGGGGTCACTACTAATGAAACCACCCAAAATGCATATATCAGGAACCAAAATATTTAATCTAACAAAACTTTGCAAATGGGTTCAGGACACTACTGGTAACCCAGAGAAAAATTATGGGCGCCTACGATTAACCACACAGATCTCTACTTCACCCTGGGAGTGGGCGTGTCACTTCAAACCTTCCCACACCTCCCAGACTCCTATAAAATGTCTGGACCCCATCACATCCCCAACCATGGTTCGACTAATCCTTCTTGTCGTCTCCCTCTTCCTCCCATTCATCGATTCTTTTCCACTCTCCCAAATGCAAATAGATGCTCATGCTGCCATCGAGCAACTCGTCGAGCTCAACAAAGGACGTAGAAAAACTCAGATCAAGCAATTCATGCCCACCTTCATCCTGACCGATTGCGATAAAACCTACGGTCGAAGAGAATTTGTGGATCACTATTTGCGAAATGAAAACTACAAGCCGTTTTCTAGTTGGTCGGTGAACTCAGCAGATTATGAGGCAGGAGATCGGAACAGGATTACAATGACAGTGAATGCAAGTGGAAAGAGATTCCATTTCAGAACTAGACGAGTTTTTGAGGAAGGCCCATTGTACTTGGTTTCTGCAAATGTTGATTGTAAATAAAACTGATCATATATACACGAATCGAACTACTAAAATATTGATCCAGACTTCCACGTGGAAGTAGAGGTATCATTTTCTTCTAGCTCATAACTTCCCACGTCTCCCAGACTTCTATAAAAGGATCTTGATCACCCAGCGCATCCCTAAACATGTCTCGAATTGTTCTTGTTGTTGTCGTCCTCCTTCCACTCATCATTTGCTCAAGCCGCTCCAAATTGCACCAAGATGCTCATGATGGCATCGAACAACTTCTTCAAGCGAATAGAGATGATCAGATCATTCGTTTTCAGCTTCATAGAATGTGAAGGAGATGTAGAGAATTTCAGATCTATTACAGATTTTCATGATCACTGGAATTTCGAACAAGGATATATCAAAGATCTTAACAAATTTTAGATCTATAATGGAATGATTCCAGATCTACTAGATTTTCTATCATAGATGCTGGCCTAAATAGATCTACCAAAGATCTAACAATAAAAAAAATTGAACTAAAAGTTATCGAGCTCGAATAATACCAACTAAGCCATCAGCTATCATTCTTCATTCAATTCAATCTCCTCATCAACATATCTCCTTCCCAGAAACAAATTTATACTCCTCCTCCTTCGATTCTCTCCGAATAAAAAAGTCAAACACCCCATACATAGCGCGCACTCTTATCTGAACCTCATCTGAATTATGTGGATTCCTCCGAGCCATCTCAACCGGCCAGATTGTGGCGAACCTATTCTTCTGTAGCAGATACCAATTCGAAAAGAACCATGCATCTTTAGGACCATCATCGCATGTTCGAAGGTTGAAGTTGGGACTATATTTTTGAGGTAGGCATTTGGGACACTGTTCACCTAAAGTGATGAGACTTCTGAACCAATGATTTGCTTCTTCATAAGCCGAACTTTCTTCATGACAGAAGAATATTGGGAGAAGGAGGAGAAGGAGAAAAAATGGGGACATTTTGAGAGAAATGAAGGGTGCCTAGACATTATATACCAATCGTGTGAACAATGGATGATGACACGTGGCAAAAAATATATTTTTTATTCATTTCATTCCATGTTTGAAGGAATGAGTGTTGCATAGACATGAATTTCAAAATTCTCAAAAAATAGTGAGAAATCTGTCTGGAATTATTGACTTCTCGATATTTCAATCATTTTACCAAAAAAAAACAAAATTAGTGAGGTTCTGGATTACAGAAGAGGATTGGAAGGAAGAATAGAAGATCAGTGAAAACCCTTGAATCCCTGAATCACTGAATCCAAAGAGATTCATGGATTCAGGGATTCAGTCTTCCCGAGTTGAGAATGAGTATTATATTCTTTATTTCAATAACACCTCCCAATCAACAAACTTCCTTTCCAGAAATAAATTTATACTTTTTCTCTTTCGAATCCCTCCGAATCGTGAAATCAAACGCCCCATACAACGATTGCACCCTAATCTCAACCTCATTCGGATTCTCCGGATTCGCAATCGCCTTCTCCACTGGCCTCATCGTTGGGAACCTATTCTTCTGCAACAAGTACCATCTAGAAAAGTACCAGTCACCCTTGACACCATCTTTACATGTTTGAAGTTTGAAGTTTGAGTCATATTGGTCACTTAATGCACCAGGACATCGACCAGCTAGAGTTATAAGACCTCTGAACCAAGAATTTACTTCATCCAAGAGTGAGGATTCTTGATGACAGAAGAGGATTGGAAGGAAGAATAGAAGATCAGTGAAAACCCTTGAATCCCTGAATCACTGAATCCAAAGAGATTCATGGATTCAGGGATTCAGTCTTCCTGAGTTGAGAATTAGTATTATATTCTTTATTTCAATAACACCTCCCAATCAACAAACTTCCTTTCCAGAAATAAATTTATAGTTTTTCTCTTTCGAATCCCTCCGAATCGTGAAATCAAACGCCCCATACAACGATTGCACCCTAATCTCAACCTCATTCGGATTCTCCGGATTCGCAATCGCCTTCTCCACTGGCCTCATCGTTGGGAACCTATTCTTCTGCAACAAGTACCATCTAGAAAAGTACCAGTCACCCTTGACACCATCTTTACATGTTTGAAGTTTGAAGTTTGAGTCATATTGGTCACTTAATGCACCAGGACATCGACCAGCTAGAGTTATAAGACCTCTGAACCAAGAATTTACTTCATCCAGGAGTGAGGATTCTTGATGACAGAAGAGGATTGGAAGGAAGAATAGAAAACGGAATGGAGACATTTTCTATGATTTTCATGATTTTTCAAAGAGTTTTTATACACTCTGTGGTGTTTAATATGTGAGAAAATAGCAGTTTTATAGTTTTTGTGGATGAGAAAAATATTTTAATTGCATTCTAGGTCCAAATCTACTCCAAATTTTCATATCTAGTATCAAAATTGTTCAAAAGTTGCTTGATACATACATAAATGCGCATTATTCAGAAGATATATTTATTGAAAAATTCAAAAACTAGTAATTTTTCATCAATGTTCCTAAATAAACGAACAAAAACATGTGTTCAAAAAAAAACGCCAGCTGTCACCAAAGGCTGACGCCTTTCTGTTGGTGTCAACAAGTTTGTACATGTTTTTTATGCATATGGCCTAAATATTTAGTGTTTCATCTGTATCTAGACTACAGGAATCCACTATTTTATTATTTTTTTGACTGAATTTAGTGTTTTACCTGTATCTAGGCTACAGGAATGTATTATTTTTCAATTTTTTTCCTAAATCTAACTGTCTAACTTTTTGATACCTTCTTTGTTCAGAATTTCAAGCTGAATTTGATGGTGAAATCAGAATTGAAAAATATTGAAAATTGACCATGTTACGATGATTTTTCTTCAAAATCCACATGTTTTGGGGGTTCCCCCAAATTATGTGGATTCTCATCATTCCCACATAGAAATTTTAGATGAAAATTCACATCCAAACTTTTTGATACCTTTTTTGTTCAGAATTTCAAGCTGAATTTGATGGTGAAATCAAAATTGAAAAATATTGAAAATTGACCATGTTACGATGATTTTTCTTCAAAATCCACATGTTTTGGGGGTTCCCCCAAATTATGTGGATTCTCATCATTCCCACATAGAAATTTTAGATGAAAATTCACATCCAAACTTTTTGATACCTTCTTTGTTCAGAATTTCAAGCTGAATTTGATGGTGAAATCAAAATTGAAAAATATTGAAAATTGACCATGTTACGATGATTTTTCTTCAAAATCCACATGTTTTGGGGGTTCCCCCAAATTATGTGGATTCTCATCATTCCCACATAGAAATTTTAGATGAAAATTCACATCCAAACTTTTTGATACCTTTTTTGTTCAGAATTTCAAGCTGAATTTGATGGTGAAATCATAATTGAAAAATATTGAAAATTGACCATGTTACGATGATTTTTCTTCAAAATCCACATGTTTTGGGGGTTCCCCCAATTTATGTGGATTCTCATTATTCCCACATAGAAATTTTAGATGAGAATTCAACATCCAAACTTTTTTATACCTTTTTTGTTCAGAATTTTGAGCTGAATCCGATGGTGAAATCAGAATTGAAAAATATTGAAAATTCGGTTTCTAACGATGTATACTGCAAACTTCATCTCAGTGAACATTTAGCATTCTTCCCAGTCACAAACATAAAGTCCGGGTTCGGTTGTTGTTGATTCCGGAATCCCTGACCCGGGCCCCAAAGAATTTGCATCCGAATCACAAAATTCAACACCACACCATTATTTGTTGTCACCGTGACATTGAAAAATCTCCCATCTTTCGCATCTGGTTCTACACTTTTCAATTGTGATCTTTCAAAATTCTTCCATTCGGCGAGATAGGTGTCGTGAACATATTGTGCATTCCTCTTGCGATAATAACAATCTTCGAACACGAAACTTCTTTCAAAAAATCTCGCAGTCGGAGAAAAATAGGGAGAATCACTGTAGACACTCAGAACCTTATTGAACCAATTATCGACTTGGGAATAGATGTCGGGTGTTCTGGCTCGATAGGGAAAATAAGAATAAGCTGATGGGAGAAGGAGAATTAGGGGAAGAAGGAGAAGAATTTGGGACATTTTTGGGAAACTGAGAGGTGACTAGACATTATATAATACATCCATAGTTCGAAAGATCAAAGCATGAAAAATGAAGTCTATGTGGCATTGGTTTACGTGAGAAAGCATGTAGGCAAAGTTGAACTTTTGAAAAATCTTAATTTTGGTGGTGGGATACTGGATTCTGGTTTTGGGTTCATGATTCAGGAAAGAAATTTCAGGCTTAGGGAGTTGATGATCCAGGTGCATTATTCATGGATTCAGAGATGTATATATGAGTATATATGAATCCCTAAACATCCCTGAGTATCCCTGAATGCTCCTGAATCCTCCTGAATCCATAAATCCTCCTGAATCATTCTGAATCCTCCTGAATCCTCCTGAATCCTCCTGAATCCTTCTGAATCCTCCTGAATCCATGAATCCTCCTGAATCCATAAATCCTCCTGAATCATTCTGAATCCTCCTGAATCCTCCTGAATCCTTCTGAATCCTCCTGAATCCTCCTGAATCCTCCTGAATCCTTCTGAATCCTCCTGAATCCATGAATCCTCCTGAATCCATAAATCCTCCTGAATCATTCTGAATCCTCCTAAATCCTCCTGAATCCTTCTGAATCCTCCTGAATCCTCCTGAATCCTCCTGAATCCTCCCGAATCCTCCTGAATCCTCCTGAACCCTCCTGAATCCTCCTGAATCCTCCTGAATCCTCCCGAATCCTACTGAATCCTCCTGAATCCTCCTGAATGCTCCCGAATGCTCCTGAATCTTACTGAATCCTTCTGAATCCTTCTGAATCCTCCTGAATCCTTCTGAATCCTCCTGAATCCATAAATCCTCCTGAATCCATAAATCCTCCTGAATCCTTCTGAATGCTCCCGAATCCTCCTGAATCCTCCTGAACCCTCCTGAATCCTCCTGAATCCTCCTGAATCCTCCTGAATCTTACTGAATCCTTCTGAATCCTTCTGAATCCTCCTGAATCCTTCTGAATCCTCCTGAATCCATAAATCCTCCTGAATCCATAAATCCTCCTGAATCCTTCTGAATGCTCCCGAATCCTCCTGAATCCTCCTGAATCCTCCTGAATCCTCCTGAATCCTCCTGAATCCTCCTGAATCCTCCTGAATCCTCCTGGATCCTCCTGAACGCTCCTGAATCCTCCCGAATCCTACTGAATCCTCCTGAATGCTCCTGAATCCTCCTGAATCCTCCTGGATCCTCCTGAACGCTCCTGAATCCTCCCGAATCCTACTGAATCCTCCCGAATCCTACTGAATCCTCCTGAATCCTCCTGAATCCTCCAGAATCCTCCTGAATCCAACTTTTTTTTCCACGTGGTCTCTATTCTTCATGCTTCGATCTTTCACACGTTCACATCTTAAACTATTATATAATGTCTAGTCACCCCTCATTCTCCCCAAAAATGTCTCCAATCCTGATTTTTCTCTTTCTCCTCCCACTTCTAACCTGTCATGCCAAACCTATGATCCACTCCGATGCCAATGCTTGGCTCAGAAAAATCATCAAAAAAGGCGAAAATTGTCCAGATTGTGTGCGCGATGTTTTCGAGAAGAACTTCAAAATTCAAACATGTATAATCGGGATCAAAAGGGCCGATTTTGTTATCAATGGATTCTTGGAAACACCGAAGAAGAAGTACGATTATGAGCCAGTGAAAAGTGCGCGAAAGAGCTATAATGATCCAAATCTGGTGTATATCACAGTTGATTCGGATGGTTTCAAAGCTGACTTCAAAATTCGGCGAGCTTCGGAGAACGAGGACTATAAGTTTGTGTCAGGGGAAAAGAAATGTTAGATTTTTCCCATGAATAAAAATATTTTGGTATATATATATGATGTCTGGCCAGTTCTCCTATATCTTCAAAGATGCTCCAACTTTTTTCCCTGGTTTTTTGGGTACCCGCAATATTTCTTGCAAGAATCTCAGCTCAGGACCTTAGCGCTAAATCCGAAGCCACTGCGATGTTCAATAGAATCCTAGACCACGCCAAGAATCATCAACTCAGTGAATTATTATCCAACTTCGAGGAAGATTTTCGATTTGAAGATTGTAATGAGGTCTGCAATGCTGAGAGGTTCACATGGTATTATATGGATAATCGGAAGTATGAGGATTTTCATATGTATCCGGTGGATGAGGCGAGATGGACTTCGGAGAAGAGAGATGAAATTGAGATGAAGGTAGTGGCGTTGTATCAGAGGTTGAAATTTGTGATTCGGAAGTCGGGTGGTTGGAAGTTTGTGTCTGGTAAAAAGATATGTTGATGAAGTTAATGAAGTATGTTAAATGACGTAAACAGCTACGCAGACGCAATGAAAACGCTACGCAGTTGATACAAAACCGCAAAAATCTCTACGCAATCGATATGCTGGCTTTACGTAACCTATACGTAACCGATACGCAACCGCAATGAAGCTTCTATGTGACCACTAAATATATATTGAATCGTTCACCACAACTATTACGTCGGTTAATAATATTACGTCATTTCTACGCAACCGCTATATAATCTCTACATAACCGTTACGCAATCGCAACACAGTTCCTATACGACCGTAACACGGCGTTTCAGACCTTTCCGTAACCGTTTTGCAACGTTTACGCAATATCTAGGAAACCGTGACTCAACCGCAACACATTCTCTAAGTGACCGTTACGTAACCGCAACGCAATGGCTACAGCTATGTGAAGACTATGTGACTTCTTCACAGCCGCTACGTAATCTTCACGAAATTACTATACGATCGCTACGTAACCGCAAGAGTCAGACAGTTAGACAGTTAGACAGTTAGACAGTTAGACAGTTAGACAGTTAGACAGTTAGACAGTTAGACAGTTAGACAGTTAGACAGTTAGACAGTTAGACAGTTAGACAGACAGTTAGACAGTTAGACAGTTAGACAGTTAGACAGACAGTTAGACAGTTAGACAGTTAGACAGTTAGACAGTTAGACAGTTAGACAGTTAGACAGTTAGACAGTTAGACAGTTAGACAGTTAGACAGTTAGACAGTTAGACAGTTAGACAGTTAGACAGTTAGACAGTTAGACAGTTAGACAGTTAGACAGTTAGACAGTTAGACAGTTAGACAGTTAGACAGTTAGACAGTTAGACAGTTAGACAGTTAGACAGTTAGACAGTTGAACAGTTAGACAGTTAGACAGTTAGACAGTTAGACAGTTGAACAGTTAGACAGTTAGACAGTTAGACAGTGAAAAAGTTAGACAGTTAGACAGTTAGACAGTTCCAGAATAAAAACTTTATTTCATTTGAAAAAAAATTTGGAAAGATTTGCTAATACCGGTCACTTAAAATGAAGTTGTTATTGATTGATTGTACATTTCTCGCTATTTGTGTGTATATATCTTCTATCCTAATGATGACGACTATGGTCCCGAATCTGATGCACCGAATGATTATGCGTATTGAAAATGACACTATCCTCCCGACAGAAAAGAGGATCCGCCTTTTCGGCTCTGTTCGACCATTTGAATTGGAGCACACCGAGACGATCGTCGCAAATCGTCTTGATCGAGTCCTTGATACATTGAGCACTAGCTTTCCAGTCCTTACAAGATTGCTCCGGGGTCTGAAAATGTATCAACTTCAAATTTTGTCACGTCTCCCCTAGGAAAACTCACCCTTTCCTTTTTGTTGAAAATCGCCCCCAAACACTCGACCTCGTCACGTTTGTCATATAACTAAATTGGTTAATTCGATCAATTCCTCTTTTTTTCTTCTATTTTCTATTTTTCCGTTTGACTCACCTTATTTCCACAATCTTTGAACTCGGATGTATAGAAATGAACGAATCCACAAATCGCCATATCATCTAAGGAATCGCGGATTTGAAGGCATTTAATATCTCGAGCACAGTTCATGGTGACATGACAAAGTTCACCCATTTCGACATAATCCTCAGGGGGGAATAGGATATATTCAGTGAGGTTTAGTTTTTGCGCGGCTGCCTCGAGTTCATCGTCTTTCTGGAAAAATTTGAGGTCATGATTTTAGGGTTCAAAATTAAAACTAGCTGAATTTTTGAAACTAGGGGCAAAAGTCTCATTAAACTATGACAAGTTTTCAATAATTATTCGAATTTTAGAACGTATTTTGTTCTAGATAAAAAATATATGATATTCAGAGCCCTTGGATCCAGTATAGGTCTATGATATTACAGTAATCCTGGATCCTTGTAAAAATTCAATAGAAAATCAATTAGTGAACTGGTTAGATTTGTGACCGGTCATGATTCTTCGGTTCAAAATCAAAATTAGCTAAATTTTTGGAATGTTCAACCTGTCAGTAGAATATTATAACAATTTTTCAATAATTATTAAATTTTGGAACGTATGTTAACCAATGAATTTTTTGAAGGTTCCAATAATTTACCTAATTTTGTTGACAATAAACTATGAAATTTTTTCCTAAACTTTAATGTGAATATTCCAGTTATAGAACTCATAGGTCGATCTACAAAGATCAATGTCTGGAACAAAGTGATCTAGAAAAATATTGATAATTATCACTATGTAGAAACCCGTTCTCAATATCATCAAAGGTTCCAGTTGATTTGATACCAATAAAAGCGAATTATTGTTCCAATTTTTCAGAATCAGACTATTGTTAAGAAAATTGGACCCTACAGGGATCTAGGTTTTAAAAATAGTACATAAAAATCATTTTGAGCTACGATAAAGTATCAGATTCAAAGTCCCCTTTAAATTGAACTATATTTCAGGAAGGTCAAATTAGAACCGTTTTTGAGGGTTATGATCGGAATCAAGCCTAGAGACCCTTGGGGGTTCATTTGGGACTCTTGAAGATTATTTTGGAACTTTTGAGCCTTTCTTTGGGACTCTGTAGGCTCATTTTGGCACCTTCAAGACTTATTTTGGGACCCTTGATGCCTATTTTGGGCTCTTGAGATTTTTTTTGGGACCCTTGAAAGTTATTCTGGGACCTTTGAAGCCTTTTCTGGGACCCTGAGGCTGATTTTGGGACTCTTAAGGCGTATTCTGGGATTCTTCAGGGTTTTCCTGGGGCCCTTCAGGGTTATTCTGGCTTCATTAGGCTTATTCTGAGACCTTTGAGGCTTATTTCGACACCCTTAAGGCTTTATCTGGGACCTTTGAGGATAATTCTGGGACCCTTAAGGCGTATTCTGCGACCCTTGTCGCTTATTCTGGGACTTTTGAGGCTTTAACTGAGACCCTTGAGGCTTATTCTAAGACCCATGAAGCTGATTTTGAGATCCTTGCGGATTATTCTGGGACCCCTGATGTTTCTTCTGGAACTCTTGAAGCTCAAAGCTCATCATAAGACCCTTCTGGTGTATTCTGCGATGTTTAAAGCTTATACTTAAACCCTTTGGGCTTATTCTAGGACCCCTGAAGCTCACCTCTGCGCAACTCCTTGCAATCTCCGCATGCGCCCTGGTACAATACGTATTCGCCTCGGCCAAATCGTTCCGCTGCTTCTCAAAAAACGCCAACGTCACCAATCCACCAACAAGGAGCACAATCAACAGCCAACAACTTATATTACAACATAAACAACAGTTTGTCACCTGTTTCATCCTCAAAAAAACAAAAAATATACAAGAAAAAAAAATATATATTAGAAAAATATACGAAAAAATTAAAATTAAATACAAATCGTGTCGTCGAGACGTCGTGAGTACTGTAAAAAAGTTGATTCGAATTTTTTTTTTTTTTTTTGTAAAGAAAAAATCGCGTCTCCGGAAGACAAAGAGAATACACAAAACGATGATCATCAACAAGAAAAGAGAAAAAAATAAATAAATGATTGAAATATTGTTTCTGTGACCAAATGAAAGACAACAATTGAAGGTCAGAAAAAGAAAGGGGAAAGGGGGGGGGAGAGGTTTTTACCTTTTCAAAATTGGTTTGAAAATGTTCACGATGATCATCGCAATATTGATGGATTGATTGATTGATACATGATGATGATGTTGATTTCCACGTTTCACACTTTTCCGATTTGGTCTGGGATGGGGAGAAAGTAACTGAGAAAACGGGGAGGGGGGGGGCTAACTGGTGGTCAAGATGGTCTTGGAAAGGAGGAAGTACTGGTCACAATTTTTATACATAACTGGGGAGTGCATTTAAACTACATTAATGCAGTTCAAATCTCAAAATTTCAATGTTTCCGTCAAAAAAATGGTTTTCATATGGCGAACATGAAATTTTTAATGAGGAGCTTCAAAAATTCCAAAATTTCGGAAATTTTCAAGTTAAGACTGAAACTGTGAAAGATTTTATTGAAATTTCACTCAAAATTTCAGATAATATCTCAAAAATGCAGTAAATTGCTCGAAGTTTCAGTTCATAGCTCAAAATTCCAATAAACAGCTCAAAATTTCAGAAAATATTTCAAAAATGCAGTAATTTGCTCAAAATTTGAGTACATAACTCAGATTTTCAATTAATAGCTCAAAATTTCAGTAAATAACTCAAAAATACTGTTGAAAGATCAACATTTCAGTATATCACTCAAAATTTTCAATTAATAGCTCAAAATTTAAGTTTATAGCTCAAAATTTTAGTGCATAACTCAAATTTTGAGTTCATTATTCGAAGTTTCAGAAAATATTTCAAAAATGCAGTTTTTTATCTCAAAATTTCAGTTGATAACTCAAAAATACTGTTGAAATATCAAAATTTCAGCGCATAACTCAAATTTTCAGCAAATAACACAAAATTTCTGTGCATAACTCGAAATTTGAGTAAACAACTCAAAATTTCAGTCTATGGCTCAGAATTTCAGCTCATAGCTTGAAATTTAAATGTATTACTCAAAATTTTAGTTCATAATCAATATAATTTTGTTTTCTACCTAAAAACCTGCCTAAAAACAGGTAAATTGAGAAAAACGTGACAATAAAATCAAACTTGACCACCTTTTCACTTCGCACTCTAACAAATCAAAAAAAGGGCGGCACCAGAAAAAAAAAAACTAAAGTACCGTATTCTCCATCTCATTGAACAACTTTCCCAGGCACTCGACATCATTTCGCTTTTCGAATAATCTTTGCGCACAATTTATGAATTCATGAGTGTAGAAGAGGACAAATCGACAATCTGGCAGAATCCCGGCTTCTTCAAGGATATTAGGACATTGTGAACGGTACTTGTTACACTCCTCGATCTCTTCACAGAATCCTATTGAATCATCAAGGTTGTTCGGGTCAGGAAGGAGAGGATTCAGAGAGTTGTTGAAGAAATTCGTCGATTCGGGTCGGTTCGAAGTGAGCTCCTTGAAATGGTGTTATTTGGAGGGTTTCTTTGAGTAGACTATCATTGGGAGCTAAAGGTAGACCTAGACCTAGGTTTTTTATGCGACCGACGATTCACAGGTTACGCCTTCTCGGATTTTTAAGATTTTGGTCCAAGCCGTCCCTATGTTTCAAAATATTGTTAAAACGTAGCTTTTTTGGTCAACATTTCAGTTCATAGCTGGTGAAAGCTGGTGAGAAAAAATATATATCTGAAAAATTGAATCTGAAATTTTTTTCTGAAAAATTTAAGTTTAAAAAAAATACATTTTTTTCCTAGACACTTTGGAAAAAGCTTTTTATTGCCAAAATGTTCTTTCAAACTGTTAGAAACATTTCCCGGATGGATTTTTCCATAACATTTTTTTTTCTAAAACTGAAAATTTACAGAAAAACATTTCAGATGTTCTTTTTTTCAGACATGGTCTTACAAAAACTGGATCACATTACTGATATCATTGAGCATAACTGTGCAAAATATGGGGCCAAACGGACCATTTTGAGCTGAGATATGAGGGTTTAACTAAAGCGGTATAAACTTTTGATCGCTACTGTATCAGTCAAAATTGAATGCGTGAAACGCGCCCTGCTGACAATGTCGGTTCAAACGGACTGTTTGCTCGATCACGGTGATTTAACCCTGTTACTGATACAGAGAGAGAGTGATGAGAAATAGAGAATAAAGGCTCTTTGATCTACTAGAAAAATTGTGGGTCTAAGAATTCGAAAATTAATATCGAGCGATTTTTGGCTCGGTTTCAAGCAAATGTACCTGAATTCCCGCCGGTTTCTCAAAAATAAATCCTGGACCCCCAATTTTAAGAAACATGGAGATCACACGAGACACGCTTTTTCTCTGCGCTCTCTTCTGTATGTCTTGGCAGCCTCCTTAATATTTTAAATCACCGTGACGATCTCGATATGAGAATCAGGTTCTTAAAACCCACTACAGTACCCCAACGGAAGCAAAAGCATTCCGTTCAAAACTCGCATCAAAATTCTGTGTCCAATAAAATGTCCACTACAGAACTTATTAAATATCAATTGTACTTTAACCATAAAATATCCACTAACCTTAACACACTCAAAAATCTGATCAGCCATCTCCCGATTACAAACTTCAAAACTGTGCACCTCCATAGCCAAAAAGAATATCCCAAATACAGTAACCACAATCGTCAAAATACAAGCAATATATGCAATATTAAATGAAATACAAAGTTTCGAATTCTCTTTAACCTGCATTTTTCTTCAATGAAGACCGTTGAAGTCAACTAAAGACGAGAAAAAACAGTAAAACAAAAACAGGTTATATTGGGTTGTCTATTGATTTTTTTTTGTTTCAAGACAAGATAGACACTCTTTTCTGATTTGTGATCCTTTTAAAGGACATGTTGATCTATTATATTTTATCACAGATTAAATTGAAAAAAACAGAAAATTCAAGAAAGCATAAGAAAAAAAAATGAGAAAAAATTGTGTGACTAACAAGAATCACTAAAATCACTTAATTAGACAACCTGTTTTTTTCGCGTGTTTTAATTTTTTCTGAAAGTAGAAGGTTGGGTAGAAGGGAAGTTTTAGAGACAGTTGGTGGAATTGAGAAGAGTCTGGAAAAATGGGGGATTTTGGAGGGTACTGTAGAGAACTTGAGGGTATAGTTTTGAGGATCTATTTCAAACCATGCTTATGAGAAACCGGAACTGGAACGTTTCGAAATCCCGAAAAAATTTTTTAAAGTTATTGTAATATCATAAGAAGTGTATAGTTGAATTTTTTAAAGCATCTGCAATATTTTTTCGAATCTTCTGATCATGTAGTTCAAATGTTTAGTTTACAGGCCAAAATTTTAGTTCAGAGCTCAAAATTTTAGCTTATATAATAGTTCAATATATCAGTTTATAGCTCACAACTTCAGTGAATAAATCAAAATTTCAGTTCATAGCTCAAAATTTCAGTTCACAACTCAAATTTTCAATGAATAACTCAAATTTTCAGTAAATATCTCAGAGTTTCAGTAGATAACTCAAAATTTCAGTGCATAACTCAACATTTCAATGAATAACTCAAAATTTCCGTATATTACTCAAATTTCAGTTTATAGCTCAAAAATTACAGTTGAAAACTCAGAATTTCAGTAAATAACTCAAAATTTCAGTTGATTACTCTGAAAATGAAATTTGAGTTAATTTTTGCTTTGAAACTAATATTTCAGTTGATTTTTGCTCTGAAAATGAAATTTAAGTTGATTGTTACTCTGAAAATGGCTTTTCAGTTCATATTTGCTCTGAAATCAATATTTCAGTTGATTTTTGCTCTGAAAATGAAATTTAAGTTGATTGTTACTCTGAAAATGGCTTTTCAGTTCATATTTGCTCTGAAATCAAAATTTCAGTTGATTTTCAATCTGAAAATGAAACTTCAGTTGATTTTCACTCTGAGAATGAAATTTAGGTTAGTTTTTAATCTGAAAATCAGATTTGAGTTGATTTTGAATCTGAAAATGAACTTTCAGTTGATTTTTGCTTTGAAAATGAAATTTAAGTTGATTTTCAATCTGAAAATGAAATTTCAGTTGATTTTTGCTTTGAAAATGAATTTTAAATTGATTTTTACTCTGAAAATTAAATTTCAGTTGATTTTTCATCTGAAAATTAAATTTGAGTTGATTTTCAATCTGAAAATGAACTTTGAGTTGATTTTCAATCTGAAAATGTAGTTTAGGTTGATTTTCAATGTAAAGTTCGAATTCTACGTATAAAACTACCCTATAAAACGTTTTATTCCAAGTTTTGATCAATTATGGAACCTTATTGTTAAGTGAGAAATCTGAAACTACAGTACTGTCTAGATTTTGATTTCGAGACCTAATAACCACTTCTAAACCTGAATTCTCGGCTCCAAAATCACTTTTTCCCTAATTTCTTGTATATTTGGTCAAATGTATTCCAAGTACACAATCATCTGAACACTGATCCCATTTGACCTTGTGAACTCACTCTCCCAAAAAAAAGAACCAAATACCCTTTCTCTTCCTCTTCATCTTCAATATTACACTCTGTCCGAATCGCATCATGAACACATGATTCGATTTGTGGCTGCTGCAGTTGTTTACAGTCATTTTGCCTCGCCTAAAAATCAACAATTTAAAGGGACATATATGTATTCATTCAAAGGGACACACCTTCTTGTAACATTCCGATGATTTCAGCAGTTTCCAGTGACATTGAGCAAGGCTACATGTGTCGAGAATAAGCTGCTCAGCAAATTCGACGCCTTCCGGACAGGTCAGACCATTTAGACAAGTCTGCAGCTCTTTGCACAACTCAAAATCCAATGAAGAATGTATATTTCGAGCGATTCTTGCGCAATTCACCCCAATGTCTAGTTGGCTCCGCGAGCAATATGTCTCATCAGTGAGCATGGTTTCAAATCCGGAAATCATTAGGATAGATACACCAAGGAATAGTAGAAAAATAGTAAGACAGCAAATAGTTTGAAGATTTTGCATTGGAAAGAAAATGAGGATTTCAAGAAAAAAAAAGTGGCATATTAATTTCACTTTCTTTTCTAATGTGAACCGGTAGCTTTGCTTTTTAGAACCGGCGATTTGTGTTTTTTTTTTGTTTTGAAATGTAAACTATACATCTTTACATACATGGAGATCATTTTTGATGGTTTCAAAGGTACATTGTATATTTTCTTGATCTTGTGATCAGCACAAATCATAAGAAAACTTGTTTGATAGATAGATGGTTTAATTAGTTTAATTTATGATCATTTTGATACATCATGTTCAAAATGAAACGGTTTTGAAGAGAGAAGCGGAAGAAGAAGTTTCTAGGGTAGGGTAGAGACCGGAAGCTTTTTTATAATATACTGGTCAAAATTTCAGTACGTAACTGGGAACTGGATTTAAACTGCAGTACAAACTCAAAAAAACCAGTAAATTGGTCAAAATTTCAGTGAATGACTCAGAATTTCAGTTTATAACTCAAAATTTCAGTACATAACGCGAAATTTCAATAAATAACTCGAAATTTCAGTTTATAGCTCAAAATTTCAGTTCATAGCTCAAAATTTCAGTATATAGCTCGAAATTTTGGTGGGTAACTCAAAATTTCAATACATGACTCAAAACCTGAGTAGATCTCTCAAAATTTCAGTAAATAACTCAACATTTGAGTACATAGGCCAAAATTTCTGTAGGTAACTCAAAATTTTAGTGTAAAGCTCAAAATTTCAGTATATAACTCAAAATTCCAGTTCATAGCTCAACATTTCAAAAAATAACTCAAAATTTCAAAAAAATAACTCAAAATTTCAAAAAATAACTCAAAATTTCAAAAAATAACTCAAAATTTCAGTGTTTTACCCGAACTTTTAGTCCATAGCTTAAAATTTGATCCTCAGATCCTTTTGATCTCAGATCCTGTCCGGCTCATCTATGCACTTCAGCTCTCAAGCTTCAACGTCACCCCTGTTGAATCATATCTCTTCGTATGTCCATTTAACATTAATCAAAAAGTACAAAAACTTTATATAGAAAATTTCCCTTTTTGTATTTTCCCACAATTCCAACCACCCAAAAATACTTTTTTTTCAAAAAAAAATTTCGAAAAACAAGAAAATTAACATCATAATTATGCATTTTAAAACTTTGATTTCCTTTTTGCGCGTTTTTTTGCAAAACAAAAATCACATTTTATTTAACTGCCCATTTTGTTTTTTATAACTTTTTTGCTCTGATTTATAGGTTTTTTTAATTGATCAAAATTCATGCATAATTATATACCGAAAAGAGCATATAATTTACTTTAAGAACGAAATATTTGTCAGCTCTCAAAAATCATTTTCTGAAAATATTCACCTGTTTCAGCATCATTCTAGATCATTCTATGTTCAAAATGGATTTTGAGCTACCAAATATCCTGGTATACCATTATCGGGTAGTTGGTGTACTTTCCTTTTTTATAAATTGGTTCGCAATGTTTTCTATTTTTCTAAAAAGCGGAAAAATGAACAATTTTAGGTATTATTTGATGTATTTTCAGGTGAGCTATATGAATTTCTGGTCATAGAAATGTAAAAAAAAATATTTTGAAGATGTCATGTATTATGGTAGATATTCAGTTAACCTGCTTCATGCAACCAATCCCTCTATTCCCCCTAATAGCTGGTTATTCTAATGGCATACTATCCACCTATCTTAATATACCAAGTCATGTATTAATGTGCCTAACTTTTTTATTCATCAATATGCAAATTCATTCGCTAACTATTTGTTTCATTAAAAAACATCAAGCTATAACATGCATTGGCTCGAAATATGTGCTAAGTTATACGAAGACTAGAGTTATATTCAGTATATTTTATAGCTGGCCGTTCTTGGTGGCTGGGATATTTTATTTTTGTGATTTGGGGAGAGAAGAGCAGCTTAGACTCATTGAGAAGGTGAGGGAAATGTATTTTTTTACTCGAAAAACCATCAAAAACTAACCAAGATGGAATAGTATACTGTACTATAAGGTAACTTTCTGTCCTGAATATATCTAGACAGTTTGTTTTCAATAAAAATGAAAAATTACAGCATTTTCAGCAAATTTTTATTTTTTTCTCAGAAATAATGGTTCTATCCTAGTATAGGGGTCTCAGAATAATATAGGGTTCCTAAATAATATAGGGATTTTTTCCGGGACCCTTATGTTATTCTGGAACCCCTATTTTATTTTGGGATCTCTATATTATTCTGGGACCCCTATATTATTTTAGGACCTCTATATTTTTCTGGAACCCCTATATTATTTTGGAACCCCTGTTTTATTTTGGGACCTCTATTTTATTCTGGGACCCCTATTTTATTTTGGGACCTTTATATTATTCAGGGACTCTCTGAGAGCTGAAATTCGCACACTGAAAATTGCCATTGGCAAAAACTGAATACAGGATGTTGACCAGCGTTCAAAAACCTATCGAATAACATATTCCCCATCAAAAATCTCCACATTTTTTGAAACCATCTGCAAATTATTGAGTGACCTTCCATGAACCTACTCTGAAATTTTCAGAAACTTTTCAAGTGATCGAAAAAAAAAGGTTCCCTTGTTAGAACTTAGTGTAGTTAATATACAGCGTATGATTTATTATCCCTCATTCCAGAGAGATCCCAGCCTCATCCCCGGCTTCCAAAACCTCCTAGAATTCCAATACTACGAACTCAGCGGCCTATGCACCATTGCCTTCACCCTCATCACCTTTGGCTACACCCTCGCCATCACCATCATCCCTCCCCTATCATATCATATGTTCTACCTTCTGAATCGCAATCGCCTTCGTATGTCCAGAACATTCATCTCTCGTCACAAATCAATTGTCAAAAGTCTTCTGGCTCAATTCCTGACATGCCCTATTACCCTTATACCTAATTTAGGGGTTATGGTATCCCTGGCTGTTGAGCTATCATATGCACAAAAATTGGGGATGTATTTTTTGATGATTATGACACTTCACTCGATGACCAATTCAATTGTGATGATTCTAAGCTATCCGGATTTCAAAAATACAATTTTATCTTGTTTTCGTTTTGAAAGAAGTGTACAAGTTTCGAGCATCAGGCTAACCAGTACCAGGGAATGAATGATTTTTAAAAATATGTGTTTTTAAAAATAAAATATAAAATTCATCGTAATGCGGTCTATATTTTTCATAATATGATCATTTTGAAACGTACATCAGATTTGGTCGAGGTTTTGGGGTTTTTTTTGAGTGCCCGATGGATATTTCGGGTACCCGGTAGACATTTCAAGTACCCACTAGATATTTCGGGTATCCGCTAGATATTTTGGGTACCTGACGGATTTTTCGACAACTCGGTAGATATTTTGAGAACCCGATAGATAATTTGGGCACCCGGAGAATATTATGTGTACCTGGTAAATATTTTGGGTATTAGGTTGATATTTATCGGGTACCCGGTAGATATTTTGGGTACTCGGTAGATATTTTGGGTACCCGGTAGATATTTCGGGTACTCGGTAGATATTTTGGGTACCTGGTAGAGATTTTGGGTACCCGGTAGATATTTCGGGTACTCCGTGGATGTTTTGAGTACCCAGTCAGTAATTTGGGTACCCAATACATATTTCGGGTACCCTGATTAGATTTGGGGTATCGGACGGATTTTTCGACAACTCGGTAGAAACTTGAGAACCCGGTGGATATTTTGGGTACTCAGCAGATTTTTTTGGTACCCGGTAGATTTTTTGGGTACCCGGATCATATTTCGAGTACCCGGTGGATGTTTTGGGTACCCAGTAGATTTTTTTGGTACCCGGTAGATTTTTTGGGTACCCAGTAGTTTTTCGAGCACCCTGTAAATATTTTGGGTACCCAGTGGGTATTTTGGGGGCCCGGTAAACATTTCGAGTACCCGGTGGATATTTTGGGTACCCAGTAAAATTTTTTGGTACCCGGTAGATTTTTTGGGTACCCGGTTCATATTTTTCGGGTACCTGGATCATATTTCGGCAACCCAGTAGATATTTCGGGTACCCAGTGAATATTTTGGGTATTAGGTCAGTATTTCGGGTAACCGCTAGATATTTCGAGTACCTGATATACATTTTGGGTACCCAGTGAATATTTTGGGTACCCGGTAGATGAACCGAGTACGTTGTAGATATTTCGGGTACCCGGTGGATATTTTAGGTACTCGGAAGTTATTTTGGGTACCCAGTGGGCTCCTTGGGAACCCAGTACCCCTAATTCTATGAGGGTCCCAGAAAAATACACATAATATTTTACAAATGTGTTTTGTTTGCTACTTGATCTACATCCACAACATGATTTCATAAATATTCAGATCAAATGTTTTTGCCCCAAAATAGTTTTTGCACCTGCTCACTTTACATCTCACAAACCTTTTCTCTTTTCTTTTCATTATTCATTTTCCTACTCGCAATGATCTCCTTCGAGCTTCCTCTTTATCTAGTTTTCTATTATCGAATCGTTGGAACCATCTCATTTTTCATCAACTCGTTAGCTATATTCTTGATTGTAACAAAAAGTGGGAGAATGAACAATTTCAAATATTATTTGCTGTTGTTCCAGGTGAGCTACCCCCTCTCCCCCCCCTCCAGTACCTACTTGATCTATGCACCATGTTTAGGTAGCATGTATGCTGGTAGATATTCAGTTAACATGTATCATGCAACCCATCCCATTGTTCCCTTTAATAGCTGGATATTCTAATGGTATACTATCCACCTATCTTGATATCTCTACCCATGTTCTGATGTGTTTCTCATTTCTGTTTGTCAATATCCAGATTCATTCCCTAACTATTTGTTTCATCAAAAAGCATCAATCAATAACCCGTATTGGTTCGAATAACCTCCTCGGGAAAAAGACAACTTTTTTGACATTTGCGATTTTTTATACATGGCCTTATCTGGTTTCTGGGATATTTTATTTATGTGCTCTGGACAAGGCTGAGCAATGGGCGCTAGTTGAGCAGGTAATCCAGCTTACCGACTTTTCTTCAAAAATTACGGTTTTAGAATTATCCTGAATTACTTTCGGGCTTTAAGAGCCTTCGAGAATTTCAATATTATACACTCAACAGTTTATGTATCTTGTCTTTCACATTGATAATTATTGGATACATTTTCTCAATCCTTATCATACCCCCCATATCCTATCACATGTTCCATGTTCTTCATGTTAATCGAAATCGGATGTCAAAAGTGTCAATCTCTCGACATATGTCAATTGTTAAAAGCCTGGTCGCGCAGTGTTTCACATGTCTAATCATCCAATTACCTAATCTTGGAATCATGATATTGTTGATCTCGGAGTTCTCATTCGCACAGTTGTTGGGTAGTTATTGTTTGATGATTATGACAATTCACTCAATGGTTAACTCTACTGTCATGATTTTTAGTTATCCAGATTATCGAAGATGGATTTTGTCAATTTTTCTGGGGAAACGGAATGTTACAACTGTGACTGTTTCTTCATCAAAAGCTTTAAATAAATATTGATTTTTGTCTCAGAAGAATATATACAATAGTTTTCTACACTTGGATTCATTTTCAATACCCAAAACGTTTGAAACATAGACTAAAATTATTTCAATAATACCTGAAAATGAGGCAGTAGATAGTTTGGGTACCCGATGGATTTTGTGGGTACACGGTAGATATTTTGGGTACCCGTTAGATATTTTGGGTACTAGGTCAATATTTCGGATACCCGTTGGATGTTTAGGGTGCTAGGTCAATATTTTTTGTACCCGTTGGATATTTAGGGTGCTAGGTCAATTTTTCGGGTATCCGGTATATATTCTGGGTTCTAGGTCAATATTTTGGGTACCCGGTAGATAATTTGGGTTTTAGTTGAATATTTCGGGTACCCGGTAGATATTTTGTGTTCTAGGTCAATATTTCGGGTACTGGGTAGATATTTTGTGTACCATGTCAATATTTCGGGTACCCGATAGATATTTTGAGTACTATGTCAATATTTCGGGTACCCGGTAGATATTTTGGGTTCTAGGTCAATATTTCGGATACCCGTTGGATGTTTAGGGTGCTAGGTCAATATTTTTTGTACCCGTTGGATGTTTAGGGTGCTAGGTCAATATTTCGGGTATCCGGTATATATTTTGGGTTCTAGGTCAATATTTTGGGTACCCGGTAGATAATTTGGGTTTTAGTTGAATATTTCGGGTACCCGGTAGATATTTTGTGTTCTAGGTCAATATTTCGGGTACTGGGTAGATATTTTGTGTACCATGTCAATATTTCGGGTACCCGATAGATATTTTGAGTACTATGTCAATATTTCGGGTACCCGGTAGATATCTTGGGTTCTAGGTCAATATTTCGGGTACCCGATGGATATTTTGGGTAGCCGGAAGATACTTTGGGGTAGATTTTTGTGGGATTTGGTGAACTTTTTGACAATTTTTAGTAAGACATAATAGTGAATTTAAAAAATTGATTAATACAGGTCCAAGAGAATCAGTTGAGTAATATTGATTTTGTAAGGGTCCCAGAAAAATACCATTTCATTTGACAGATGTATTGTGTTCTGTTGCTCGAGCTACATCCAGTTGTACAGAACTCACCTATTCATGATTTCATGCATATTCAGATCAAATGTTTCACCCCAAAATAGTTTTTTCACCTGCTCACCCTAGTCCTCTCCTTAAAAACTTTTCATTTTTCATTTTCCTGCTCAAAATGATCTCCTTCGAACTCCCTCTTTATCTAGTTTTTCATTATCGAGGTGTTGGCGTTATTTCATTTTTCATCAACTCGTTAGCTATACTCTTGATAATTACAAAAAGTGGAAAAATGAACAATACTTTTTGATGTTCTTTCAGGTAAAATTTATTTTCATATCCGAAATCGTTAAAATATATCCAGTTTAGGTAGCATGTATGATGGTAGATATCCAGTTAACCTGTTTTATGGAGCCCATCCCATTGTTCCCCCTAGTAGCTGGTTATTCTAATGGTATACTATCCACCTATCTTGATATCTCTACTCATGTTCTGATGAGTTTCTCATTTCTGTTTATCAATATCCAGATTCATTCCCTGACTGTTTGTTTTCTTAAAAAAACATCAAATAATAACCAGTTTTGGTTCGAACAACACCCTCGGGAAGAAGACCATTTTTTTGCTCTTTACGATTTTCTACACCTGGCCATTCATTGTTTCTATTTTATTTTATTTTGGAGCACTGGATAAGGAGGAGCAATGGATGCTCATTGAGCAGAAGGCCCCTGAATTATTACCCGGTTTCAAAAGTCTTCGAAAGTTTCAATTCTATGAACTCGGCGGTTTCTGTTTTTATTCCTTTATATTGATAATTTTTGGATACACTAGTTCAATATTTATTACCCCTCCACTATCTTATCACATGTTCCATGTTCTGAACATCAATCGAAATCGGATGTCAAAACAATCAATATCTCGACACATGTCCATTGTGAAGAGCTTGGTCGCGCAGTGCTTCACATGCACATTTGTGCATGTACCCAATCTAGGAGTTATGATAGCAATGACGTTGCAATTTTCATTTGCCCAACAGTTGGGGAATTATTGTATGATGCTTGTGACACTTCACTCGATGGTTAATTCAACTGTCATGATTTCTAGTTATCCAGATTATCGCGAAGGGTTTTTATCGATTTTTCTGGGGAATCGGAATGTTAAAACTGTTACTGTTTCATCGTCAAAGGTTTTTACATAAATTATGTTTATTGACTTCCATTATTTGAAACTTTTAGGACCCAAGTAGACTTGAATGATGTGTATCATATCTGACAATGAATCAGCTCAAAAGCTGAAATTACATCTGTCTAGTCCAACTTTTTGCAGGATATACCTCTGAAGTTTGGTTTTTCTCTGAAACATATACAGAACGGGAACCAATACAATATTAGTGTACATTTTATAAAAATTAAGATCCTAATTGAGAAGGCCTGTTTATCAGGAACGGTTAAAAATTTATCCAACAGTTGTTATATTCTTGTCAGGTTTCAATGATGAATGCTTAGCTGATGTCTCCTCTGGATATAATTTCGAGCCGGACAACCTCAAAAGAGCTCTCCGATAAGGAGTCACATAGTATAGATACAAAATAGGTGATATAACAGGTATAAAACACTCCGAAGCAGATATCATACTTTCACATCCGGGATTTCTTACATATCCGGCCGCTTCGAGATTGAACATAACTATTCCCATAGCGAAGAATATTGGGAGAACAGCTTGAAGAGTTAGAGCACGTAGAAGTTGTTTGTGGAGCACTTTGGTTTCTTTTCTCAAATGCTCCATGGTTTTTTCGAGAAGTTTAATGATTTTTCGGCGAACTACAAGCACTGAAATAATGACTGGAAATGGGCAAATAAGCATATTGAATCGTGGAAAATTTGCGATAAATCCTTCAGTATTCAGATTCCCTGTGACCTGATTCAGAGTGACTATATCATCAGGATATACTGTTCGATAAATATTATAGGCAGCCTGGGTGTCAGCTTGGCTAAAAAGTGTGAAGAATAGGTGAAAAAATGCGGGTGTATAGGCGATGGTGAGGAATATGAAAATGTATTTGGATTCTGGTGCAGGGTGTTTGAGAACATAGTATCGATAACTGAAGGAGAGGAGAAGGGAGTATTGGGAATAGACGAAGAAGTGGAACATTAGGGCGCATCTGGAAGAATATGTTAATATTTGAAATATTCAAAACGGATAGCTGGCTCAGAAAATCAGAATTTTACTTCAGAAATCGGGACATGACCTAGACCATCAGAAATCGATAACATAAGAACCCATTAGAATCCAAAACATGGCCGAGAAAACAAGGAGATGGTCTAAAAATCTCAAACGTGGTCTAGGGACCAAGGGCGTGGCCTAGGAATCCAAAAAAAGTTATAGTAATCCAGGGCGTGGCCTACAAACTTAGAAAATGGTCTAGAGTCCAAAACATGGCCTAAGAATCCAAAGTATGACCTAGAAACCCAGTAAATGATCTAGTCACCCGCCCATTGTCCTGAAAATGTTGTTTTAAAAATAATATTTTTCGAAATTCACGGAAACATGAATTATCGGATGATCAAACAATTAATCCGAAATATTATTATATCTGGATGTTGAAACGTACGTTACTAGAATATTTCAAAATCAGAGTTTAAAAAATTGTATATCTAAAAATATACAGAAACCCCCAAACATGTGTAAAACCAAGAGAGATATTGTGGCCTAGAAATCAAAGACATGGCCTAAGAACCCAAATAATGGCCGAGATAACCGATACAGGACCTGAAAACCCGGCCATGGTCCTGACACGCTAGTTTGAGTGATTTGATAATATCCCGAACACTAGATATTTTCAAAAACATCATTTTTTGGTCTAGAAACCTAGAACATGACCAAAAACACCTAGACTTTACCTGAAACTTTAGAACATGCCCTAGAAATCCAGTACAGGACTTAAATATCCAGTACTTCATCCAGAAGTCCAGTATCTAGGATAGCCTATTTAATATATCTAAAAATGGCCTAGTGAATGTCTGAAACCTTGAACACGGCTCAAAATGATTGAAAACAACTTGTATCTGAACATTGAAACGTAAGTGATCAAGGGTATATTAAAAGTGGGGTAGAGGGAGTTGGCAAGTTGCTCTTAAAAGAAAGAGCACATTTTTTTAGGTGGGACCCTCGAAGGATTTTTTACGGAAAAGTCCAGTATTCGAGAAAAAAATGTTCAAAGTTAAACATTTGGAAACTTTTAACGTACACCTATACGTGGAAAGTTTCCAAATTTCTTTTTTCAAATAAACTTTTCTCGAAAACCAGACTTTTTCGTAAAAAATCCTTCGAGGGTCCCACCTAAAAAATGTGCTCTTTATTTTAAGAGCAACTTGCCAACTCCCTTTACCCTACCTTTAATATAGTGTCAAAAGTTTAACCAAGCCGGTCATATGGGTCGCCCGTCGGCTATGTATGTTTCAAAAATTCTAATTGTTCACAAATTCTAATTGTTCACAATCGCCATAACGGACAATGAAGATAAAGTCGCGCAAATATCAGTTATCGCAAAATTCATAATCAAAATTGAATAGGACTTTATAGAACTCGGAGATTTGAACATTGCTAGATAAAGGAGAATCGAATTCAGAACTAGAGCCATAATTGAAGTGATATAGCTGAATATCTCGAAAATGAGCACAATGAGCATTTGGCTGAAAAAAGGAGAAAAAATGTATCATTTTTTGAGGGGGGTAGAATTAATAAAGTTTTTCTGTGCATGAGAAAAAAGTGACTTGTTCATTAAGCGTCATGCTTTGTTGTTGATATTAAAATGCTCTGAAAAGTGAGGGGGATAAAACTGGTTATCAAGTAACCTAATTCTGACACAATGAGTGGACAACTCAAAATTGAATTTATAGAACTTATGTACTTTAATACACAGATCAGTAATATCTACAACTCTCATTTGAGACCAATTTGTTGTTACTTGGAACTATGATTGATTTTTTATTCAGGGGATTTTATTCAGGGGAACCGCGTAAAAAAAACACATAAATAAACCAAAGGAGTAGATAAATAAATATGACACAAGAGAAATTGGAAAAAAAATAAGGGTATGGGTTCATCCTAAATTTTTAAAAGACACTAGTCCCGCAAGAGACTAAGCCAGTTGAAGGAATTGACTGGAATAGTAAGATTGAAAAGAAAGACGACAAGGATCCTACTCATAGTTGTTAGGGCAGCGCTAGAAGCGTAGTATTTACTCCACTAATGAGATTTCTGAATGAGTCAACGTTTGAACTTTCAGGGATTAGATGAGAAATTTTGTTCCAGTAGGGTAAAATGTGATCATAGAAAGTATCCGAATTTTTTAAATTACCACTCAATCTGTAAGGGTGGCGTTTTGATTTTGATAATCGAACGAATTTGAAAATATCCGGCTGATAAGAGAGATTATGAAGGCTTTTGAACATATGTAGTAAGTCAGAGCGGATTCTACGTATTTTCATTTTTGACATGCTCATTTGAGTAAGGCGATCATCGAAAGACGCAAACTTTGCAACTTGCAACGGTGAAATACAGTTATTGCAACGGTGAAATACAGTTCTAGAATAATTTCGTAAAGGTTTTTCCAGGATATTAATTTGTTTCGAATCCAAAAAGGGGTTGAATACTTCTGAGCAGTACTCTAAAAGTGGTATGACATACATTTTGAAAAGCAGAACATAATGATTTAGGGAAGTGAACTGAAAGGATTTTAGAATTTGATTTGCACGAAGGCTAGCCAGGTTAGATATATACGAAACATGCTTATCAAATTTGAGCTTTTTGCTTATCAAATTTGAGCATTGATTTATTTAGTTTTCCCAATTTTCGTTTTGTGATTGGGAAAATCTGAGAATGGATTTTGATCCGAAGAAATTAATCAATATGGTTGCTCTGATTTTTTGAACTTGTAACTTTCGAGCTCAGAGGAGATTTATATACTTCTGAGTTTATTAGTTTATATTTTGAAGATTTAGGAAAGGACAGAAAATCTAGGACGAGATCTAAGACTAGTTCTGAAGGTCTCAGACGAGTTCTGAAGATCTGTGACAAGTTCTGAAAATCTAGCACAAGATTAGAAATCTAAGACTAGATTTAAAACGAGTTCTGCAGGTCTAGGACAAGTTTTGTAAATTTAGGACAAATTCTGAAGATCTAGGGCGAGTTCTGGAGGTCTAGAACAAGTTCTGAAGATCTAGGGCGAGTTCTGGAGGTCTAGAACAAATTCTGAAGATCTAGGGCGAGTTCTGGAGGTCTAGAACAAGTTCTGAAGATCTAGGGCGAGTTCTGCAGATCTATGACAAGTTCTGAAGATCTAGGGCGAGTTCTGCAGATCTGGGAAGAGTTCTGAAGGTCTAGGACAAGTTCTGAAAATTCAGGACAAATTCTAAAGATCTAGGGCGAGTTCTGGAAGTCTAGAACAAGTTCTGTAAATTTAGGACAAATTCTGAAGATCTAGGGCAAGTTCTGGAGGTCTAGAACAAGTTCTGAAGATCTAGGGCGAGTTCTGCAGATCTATGACAAGTTCTGAAGATCTAGGGCGAGTTCTGCAGATCTGGGGAGAGTTCTGAAGGTCTAGGACAAATCCTGAAAATTCAGGACGAATTCTAAAGATCTAGGGCGAGTTCTGGAAGTCTAGAACAAGTTCTGTAAATTAGGGACAAATTCTGAAGATCTAGGACAAGTTCTGAAGATTTGAAACAAAGTCTGAAGGTTTAGGACAAGTTCTGGAAGTCTGGGACAAGTTCAAAAGACCTAAATATATGATTGAAACATGAATAAACATCCATACATCAGCTTTAAATCACCAGGTTCCAATTGAAAATGTTTCTGAAACAAATGCTCACTTTTCAATTTTAAAAATTGTTTCTCGTCTTGTATAATGTATTTCACAAAATATATTTTACTGATTTGTTAATATACAAGTATACTATCTTTCATGATAGCCTGATATATTTTTAAAAATCAATATTGATGTACATAAAATCAAATCCCGTTTAGAATTCTCAAAAAATATCATGTCTGATTGCAATAGTCTGTGAGATCCATTTAATTCACTTTATGTCTGTATACATTCCCATCATTCAACATGAAGTTGATCCTATTTTTATCACTCCTATTCCTAGCCACAACATCGATTCTAACTCCCCAACAACTGAGCTTTAAGAACAACAAAAATCTGGTGAAAAACCTTATTCAACTCGTCAAAAGAGGAGACATCGAAAAAGCTTCTCTTCTCCTTGACCAAGATCTTTACCTCACTGACCATCTCAATGATCAAAAAGGCTTGGCAGGAGATTTCACCAGTTTTATAGCGTTTATCATGAAATTTGAGGATAACATCAATGTGAAATCGGCGAAGATCAAGAACTTCTATACAATTTTTAAAAGGATAAATATAGTTATCTGAAATTTGTGTTCGTCAAAATTTCAGAGAAAATTTTAAGATTTTTAAAGTCAGACTGGTGGGTCCCAGCTTGGCCAGATCAGTCCTAAGTGAGCTCTGTTTGCCTGAACCGCCCGTTCATTCGTTTACCCGTTCGCCCGTTTGCCCGTTTACCCGGTTATTTGTTCTAGACAGATAATTAGGAGAAGACAAGAAAAAAAAAACAAACTTGCAAACAAATGAACGGCCGACCGGGTAAATGGGCATTCGGGAGAACGGGCAGACGTGCAAATGGCCTTTCAAAAAACCGGCGAACGGGGCGGATATGTGGAGCCTAGAATCAGAACCCTACTCGTGATTCTGGAGAAACCCATATTCAGAAGCCTGAAGTATGAAGTCTAGATTCTCAAGCTTCAATGAAATCATTTTTCAGAAGATTGCAACACAATGGTATTATTTTTTAAAGTTTAAACGAGTTGAAAAAAAAAGTACACAAAATAATTGAAATGAACAAATTTATATATTCACAGAAAAATGATCTCCCTCCTTGTAACCTCCAAACTTCTAGCAACTGTCCCTTTTTCAACCGAATCCTCAATTTCGAAAACAAACTTTGACTCCAATGTAGGTCTCACTTCTTCTCTCAACCCATATTCGATATAAATATACACGACACCTCGATTTGAAACTTTCCAATCTTTCAAACTTGCCGACCCCAAATCCAATGTATCATTCAATTTCGAAAGATAAGCCATGAGTAGATTAGGTTGTGACATGGTTAAAATCAGATTCTTGTCATGGATGTAGAAGGCTTTATCAGCTAGACGGGAGACACTATCCATTTTCTTGATTTTGGCATAGTTAAGGAGACTTTTGACAAGGGTTTTCCTTTTGAAAAAAGGATCTTCGTATTGAGAAGAGAAGTGGATTATGATGAAGAGGAGAAGGAAATATAATTTCATGTTGAATGATTAAAAAAAAATGTTTGGCCTATGGTTTTAGGGAGAGGACAAATTCTCACAGACAATTGTGAGATTCTTGAATCTCACTTCTTCTGACACGATTAGAAATTTGAATCAGAAGGTCAGTTGTCTGTGTCTCTCATCTTCTCACTCTCGCTCTCTCTTTTGTGCATCGGTAGGTTTCCTGGGAATGAGAAGGTGTGAATTTCAACACCTTTGTTCCCATAATTCAGCATGCCCACACATGTGAATGGGCGGAGCCAGACGGGGATACTATTCATTTCGTGACATTCTGATCATTCTCTCATTTTCTGGAGCACTTGGGTTACCTGACAATGAAGGTAAGTCAGATACGCGATTTTTTAATTGTTTTTTTTAATTTATTTAGATTCAGAAGGTAAGTTTTTTTTATTGATTCCATGATTTTCGTTGTTTCTTTATTTTTTTTATTCGACCCGATTCTTCGATTCAGAAGGTAAGTTTCCAGGTCAGTTTGAATTTCGAAGGGGAATTTAAGAGGTGAGTATTATTTTAATTATTTTCTTCATTTTCGTTGTTTCTTTATTTTGTTTCGATTCGACCCGATTCTTGGATTTAGAAGGTAAGTTTCCAGGTCAGTTTGAATTTTGAAGGGGAATTTAAAAGGTGAGTATTATTTTAATTATTTTCTTGATTTTCTTTATGTTTTTTTTGATTCGATTCTTGGATTCAGAAGGTAAGTTTCCAGGTCAGTTTGAATTTCAAAGAGGAATTAAAGAGGTAAGTATTATTTTAATTATTTTTTGGATTTTTGTTGTTTCTTTATTTTTTTTATTCGATTTTTGGATACTGAAAGTAAGTTTCCAGGTCAGTTTGATTTTCGAAGGGGAATCCAAGAGGTGATTATTATTCAAAATATTGCCATGATTTTCTGTAATTTGCTTTAATTTGTCTGTTAGATCATCTTGTATAATCTACGTTTCAAAATTTTGATTAAACGTAAAGGAAATGTTTGTTAGTAATATCAAAATTTGGCTCAATTAATACATCCTATGAACATTGTCTCATTGTCATTGTCTGTGAGAATTTCAGAACCAGAATATTATTTTTTTTTTCAGTTTCTATCTTTTATCATGAAATTGATATTTTTATTATGTCTTTCTATATTTCTTGAGGCTTCAAGAGAAGAAAAATATCGCCTCGAAAAAGCAAATCTACTAGTCCGAACCTTGGCTTTTGAAAGTTTCTCCAACAAATCTCTGAAGGGATTCTCAAATCTTCTGGATTTCATCAACTTCGATTCTGCAGTTCTCAAAGGTTGGAACGATACATCTACTGAAATTGAGTATGACCTAAATATTGAGGAAAAATGGTTCAAAACCAAGGTTATTTTCTTTATCGGAGGAGGACTTTTGAGAAGTTGGAAAGTCATCAAAAGAGCTCTAGATCGGGCTCACAATTATGAAGAACTTCATCAAAGATCTACTAACTTTTGTGGATAATCATGACGATGAAAAACTTTCATTTTTCCTCCATAGGAAATTTTTTTCACCTACTTGAACGAAAATGTAATCCCTATGAATCCAAGTCAATTTATAAGATATGCTCGAAAATTTATGGATATAGATCTGGATTCAGTTAGAATGGCAAATTGGAGGGATACAGGAGATGGTGCTTCTTATACATATGTTGAGTATGAGTTGAAGGATAAGGAGAAGAAGAAAAAATATGAGCGAGTGGTTTTTTCTATTGAGGATTCTCCAAAAGGGACATTTGTGAAGAATGTGAAGTTTTTGAAGGGATCATTTTTAGCTCAATAAACTGTTTTTCACATTTTTATGTATTTTTTTCACATTCCTATGAATTTCTAAACATTTCTAGGTATTTCCAAGCATTTCTAGATACATGAAAATGTCTAGAAATGTATCTAAATAAGCCGAAATAATTATGAATGTCTCAAAATGTGTAAAAATGTCTCGAAATATTTAAAAATGCTATTAAGTGTCAATTAATGTTTGGAAATGCAAATAAATGACTCAAAATGTATCGAAATGTGTCGTAATGTCTAGGAATGTATTGAAATGTGGAGAAATTCATCGAGAAGTCCAGAAATGTCAAATTATAACCAATAATTCTGTCGAATGTCAAGAAATTATAGGAATGTTTCGAAATTTGTAGGATTTTCCAAAAAAAGTCTGACAATGTCTGGAAAGCCTATTGAAATGTATAAAAATATGTAAAAATGTACCGAAATGTGTAGAAATGTATCAAAAAGCCTATCAGTGTATCGAAATGTTTAGAAATGTCTATAAATGTCTAAAAATGTGTCGAAATGTTTAGAAATGCAAAAAAATGTGTAGAAATATCTCGAAATGGCAAGAAATGTTCAAAAAATGCTGTCAAGTGTCTAAAAATGCTTTAAATGTCTACATATTGACATCGAAGTGTTAAGGAATGCCTAGGAATGTCGAAAAATGTTTAGAAAATCATAAAAATGCTCAGAAATGTGTTGAAATGACTAGAAATGTCCACTAGTGTTTTCAAATGTCAATAAATGTTTGAAAATGTTAAAAAATGATCAATGGTGATGCGGTGAAATGTCTAAAAATGTATTAAAATGGTTACCAGTGTCTAGGAATGTTTCAAAAAGCCTAGAAATGTTTCGAAATGTCTAAAATGTGATAAACTGTCTATAAGCATCCAGTAATGTGTTAAAAAGTTTTGAAATGTTTCAAAAAATCTTCGATTTTTTCCGTTTTTCAATTTTTGGAGCCTTTTTTACAGCCCTGAGAACATCTAGCCTATACAAAACTCCTGCAAAAAATCGAAATTGAAAATTCGCACACATTGTCTGTAAGAATGTCTAGATCCAATATTCTGTGAGAACTTGACAATTCAACATTTTTAGAAATTTATTCAACATTATTCAATATGGAGTTGACTATATTTTTCTGCTTGATTTTCTATGTTCTGTGTGACAATAAAACCGGTCTCGAAGGTGTACAAAATCTCATAAAAACCCTTCTGATGTCTGCGAAAACCAACAATCTTCAAATGGTGAATAGCCTTATTCTAGAAGGGTTCTACATCAAAGACGGTAGGGGGAACATCAAAAAGGATCGGAGCCAAATTGTGCATGAGCTCTCAAATCTCAAAGATTCACTCGATTTGCAAACTTCACATCTCAAATGGTTCAACTCTACCGGAGACCTTGTCCTATACACTGATTTGGATTATGAATTGAATATCAAGGAACGATTCTGGGTGTCGAAATATATTTTTCATCTGGAAAGTTCTTTAAGAGGAGAATTTGTGAAGAGCATAGAAGTGGTCAGGGAGGATATAGCTCTGACCGAGAAAAAATTCGGGTTTAACACAAAGAAACTTCTTATCCGCCTTCTACTAGGGTTATCAAGCCTAAACCAAACTGATGAGGTTCTCCAATATCTTCATGAAGATTTCTATTTCGTCGAGAATGATAAAATCCAAAAAAACCTACAAATCGTGGAGAAGATAGCAGGATTCAGAAGGTTGATAGATATGGATTCAGCATGGCTCAAAAATTGGAAAATGCCAAAGAACAGCAGTGTTTACACTGTTGAAATTGGGGTATTTTCAAAGAATCGTGAGCAAAAATACATTTTTGATATTGAAAGCTTGCCGGAAAGATTGGTTCTAACAAGTTTGAAGGTTGAAAAAATCGGGATGACACAAGCTGAAATTAAGAAATATCTTGAGGCCAAAACAGAGATTGTTGGAAATCTGTTGACTTCTGCGAAAAATGGAGATTTGACCAAGATCTTGTCGCTATTAGATGATGATTTTTATGTTCTAGATGGAAACAAAATGGTTCACACAAAGGATGCTAGTTTATTTGGGGCATGGGTTTTCAAAGTGGGCGAGAGGATTGATCTCAGCTCGGCGAGCTTGAAATTTTGGGATCGGACCATGGATGGACGCTTTGTTGGGGATTTAGAGTTTGGATTGGTGAAGTTTGATAGGCCAATGTATGCGACAGTGGTTTTCCAAGTGGAAGATAATTTTGAGAAGACTCGGATTAAATTTTTGCAATTGTTAAGAAATAAGTAAGATTTTCATAATAAATTGTTGAGAATTTGTTCTTTTTGATGTGCTCATTTTACAGTTTAGAGTCAGATCTAGAACTCATAGATAGTAGATATCATTTGGCTCAAGATAACCCGTTTGAGCTCAGATTCACTAAAAGATAACCTAATGTATTTCTTGAAAACCCCAATTCAAAATCCGTGAAAGGAAAGAAAAAGTTCTTTGCTTTGTACATCAAAATTGAGCTCAAAAAATGAGCTCAGAAAACGAATTAAGAACTATGTATTGAATATAGAAGTTCATCGACCTGTAAAATCTGATTTCTCATGATGAAATAGCAAAAAACCTTGAAGAAAAGATTTTTTGAAAGTTTTCAGAATTTTTTTATAGATTCATATTTTCTGAATGGCTCCGACCCCTTTTTGGATCGATTTTACAATTCTCAGAAAATGGGCATTTTCTTGAATTTATATCAACTTTCATTATCAGAATGTCCAATTTTGGGGTCAGGTCAAATTTGTGAACATTTAGAACCTGATCAAGGGTTTTTTCTAATCTGGTTCGTTTCAGGGACATACATTCCCGGTCTTGAACCATGTCCAATTTAGGTTATCCGTTGGGGGATCTGACCTACCTTCATGCTAGAACTGTTCAAAGAATCCATCTCAAAATTGAAAAGCTAATTATGAAATCCTGAATCAGGTTCTATTTTTTTAAAGGTTTTTTGAACCAGACGACTCAAAAAACTCTCTGGTCCTATTTTTCTCGAGTTCTGAAAAAGGTTTTCAATTTCTTACAAGGGAACCTTCACATTTGGAAGTGGGACTTTCAAATGAAACATATATAGTCTGGTAGTTTTCGATACGCTAAAAACGATCCTGTAAAAATTAGCTGCGTTTCGGTCAGCTGAGCTCCAAAAAACATGCTCCAAAGTTTCACGATTTTTTCACCAAATAAAACATCGAAATAGTGTAAACAATTAAGAAGGAGCCAAAATGTGTTGAGGTGGCGCAGCCGGGAGGAGGAGGTTGCGT